>JAOEHY010009210.1:0-33014 GCA_025447955.1 Psilopsiagon aurifrons
GGGGTGTGCTACAGGGGTGGTTTCTGTGAGAAGCTGCGAACAGTTTCCCCTCTGTCCAATGGAGCCAATGCCAGTGACTCTGAGATGGACCCACCACTGGCCAAAACCATCAGCAACAGTGATAGTGCCTCTGGGATAACGTAGTTAAGAAGAGGAAAAAGTTACTGTGCAGGAAACTGCAACTGAAGCTGGAGAGAGGAGTAAGAATATGTGAGAGGAACAGCTCTGCAGACACCAAGGTCAGTGAGGAAAGTGGAGGAGGTGCTCCAGGCACCTGAGCAGAGGTTGATGTGTAATCTGCAGCCCATGGTAAGGCAGTCTGTCCCTGTGCAGCCCATGGGGGTTAGTGGTGAAGCAGATATCCACCTGCAGCCCATGGGGGTTAGTGGTGAAGCAGATATCAACCTGCACCCTGTAGGGGACCCCATGCCAGAGTAGGTGGGTGATTGAAGGAGGCTGTGACCATGTGAGAAGCCCATGCTTGAGCAAGGCTCCTGGCAGGTTCTGTGCAGAGAAGGACCCACGCTGGAGCAGGTTTGCTGCAGGACTTGTGACTGAATGGGTGTCACAAGCTGGAGCAGCCTGTTTCTGAAGGACTGCACCCTGCATAAGGGACCAGGCTGGAGCAGTTAATGAAGAACTGCAGCCCATGGGAAGAGCTTATGTTGAAGAAGTTCATGAAGAACTGTCTCCCATGGGACGGACCTCACCCTGGAGCAGGGGAACTGCGAGGAAGCCTTCCCTGAGGAGGAAGGAGTGGCAGAGACAACATGTGATAAACTGACCACAACCCCCATACCCCATCCTGCTGTGCCACTGTTGGGGAGCAGGCAGGGAAATTGAGACTAAAGCCCAGGAAGAAGAAGGGATTGGGGGAGAGTTTTTTATGATTTGATTTTATTTCTCATCCTACTCTGATTTGATTGGTAATAAATTAAACTGATTTCTCCAAGTCAGGTCTATTTGACTGTGACAATAATTGGTGAGTGATCTCTCCCTGTCTTTATCTTGACTCAAAAACCTTTCTTTATATTTTCTCTCCCTTGTCCAGCTGAAGGAGTAGAGTGATAGTGCAGCTTTGCTGAGCACCTGATGTCCATCCAGGGTCAACACACCACACGCTGGAAGATTTTTGGCACTCTATTAAAAATACCAAAATAGTGCTGGTAACTTTTTTCTAGGCCCTTTCACAGACCTACAAGATTTTCTCTTTTACACATCACTAAACTGTAAGCTATGCACATTAAGAGGCCTTGGATGATTTGAACAAGATCTTCTTCCTCTGCTTTCTGTGAAAAGAAGTTCTATAGTTAAAAAAAATAATTAAAATCCTTCTCCAAACATTTGCTTTGCCTCAGTCACTGGCTTTATAATTTTACATAGTGGGTAGGAAATGCTAGCAGTAACTTTTAAAGTTTCTGAAGTCAGGGGTCACAATATGATTTCTGATGAACAAAAGGATTAGAGGAGCCACGTGTATGTCTTGGGGCTGGAAAGGGTAGGATCGAAAGGCGCCGTCGTAGGCTCATTAACTTAAGGAGTAGGGTGCAGCTTTGTTGTTGCAATTTGTTAGAGTGCTTGGAAACAAGCAAAAGATCAGTTTGTGTTTGGGAAGGAATAATTCAGCCTCATGTGGATGCCTTTTATTTTTAGAGAAATGTGTCTCCCTTAGACCCTTTTAAAAATAAATCATGTGGAGCAGAGGGACAGTGCCTGAATGCAGAATCAACTATTTGCCAACTGTTTTCTTTGTTTAAAATATGCACTTGCTAGACTGAAGCCCAAACTGCAAAGTTCAAACCAACACTCAAATTCTAAACAGCGCAGACTTTAAAGTCACTAAAGTCCAACTGGGAATCGCGGCACTACAAGCAGTCCTGGAGTTGAATTTCCGCACCAGCCTTTGCTTACAAAATATCAGAAGAGGTGCAAGTGCTACCACCTGTTTCCTTCCTCACCACTCCCAGTTTTTGCAACAGCTCAGCGGTTGTGTGCTCCGCCAGGATGGGGATGACCCAAGTTTGGTTTCCAGAAGGATGGGAAAGCATTTGAGCCCACAGACTCTCAGAGTAGCCTCAGGAGGGACTCCTTCAGTCAGTCCTGTGAAAGGCATTTGCACTGGTCTGATGCTAGATAATGATACTAAAATATAATAATAAAAAAAATAATAATAATAAAAAAAAAGAATTTTAGCATGATTCCCCTCCCTCATGGCAAGATTACCTGAAATAAGGAGGCATAGGTACCATGCTTTGCTCTAGGAAAAACTTCTTTATGGCAAAATACTTAAGCAGGGGTTGGAGCAAAGATCTGCATCCTGTGGGTTTTTTTCCTAGGTGAACACCTACATCTTTGCTAAATTAGTGTCAAGCACCTGCTTTGTGTCCCTGTCTGGCCCCCTTATAGTGCAGGATTTTACTGCAGGCAAGGCAGTAATTGATAGCCTGGAGTTGGGAGGGGCTGACCGTGCAGGGGAGCAGAGAAGGAGGGAAGGGTTGTCTCCATCAGTGCATAAGAGGCCACATTCAGGGCGAGGCACATTAAGCCACCAGATAGAACAAAAGGATAATGAATGCCCTGATATTCTTTACTTACCCTAGTTTGGTAGGCACATTTGTGGCCACTTACTCATTGGTCAGGGGCCATAATCAGTGGGCCTTTGGAGTAATTTTGAGTTGCCAGTTACATGTAATTAGTTCACCCGGTTTAATAACCTATGAAGATCTTTGCAGAAAAGGAATTATTTGGTAAGGGTGAAGGTTTCTTTAAATCTATTTTTTATTGTGAATGAAGCATAACCCAGGGCAACAACCAGTGATAAAAGCTCCAGTATATGAAAACAGGATATTTTTCATTTAACTAACTGTGCAACGTTTGAATCTCCAGACTGGAACAAAGAGCTCCTACTTAACAATTTCAAGGTGATATCAGTGGGTGCTAGGCATGTGGATACTTCTAGATCCTTGGCCAAAGTGTCCAGGCTATCCCATGAAAGAGATTCAGGGCTTTCAGCGGGGAAATATCCTGTGAAAGAGTCATGCTTTCTCTGTCATTCCTGGTAATCTTTCCCCAAGAGAAAAGTCTGCATTGCTGCGGCTTAATTTAAATATGCAAGCAGAATTTGACTTCTTCCCTTACTTAGTAATTAATACATAAAGTACTCATCTCTTGGCAATATATTGTGTGGTGTATAACACAGTAGGACTCCTGCACTCCAGAGCTTGGCTTCACTCCTGACACCAAAGTGGACAGTACCAGAGGATAAAGAAACAAACTGAAGGAAGGCTGCAGTGCTCATGACAAAGTGACCTGATGAGAAAGGTCTGATGTGCCCAGCTGATGACAGCCAGCAAGAGACCCCAGTGGACATCCTCAGGGAAGAAGCTCCATAGATGGAATCCCTGCCGAGAAGGTTCAAACAGCAAACCCGAGTGCAGCAAAACTGTACAGTTAAAAAAGCAGGAAGAAAAAAAGATAGTTTTCATGTTCCATAAGGCTATGATTATGTGATATACATATTTTTATTCAAGATCAAAGAGTTGTTTTTAATAGTTAAATATTCACAGATGCAAATGATCTTCGATTTGCATAAAGTGATAATTATGTTATTCATTAGGACTTGGTAAATGTGTTCAAATTCCATGATCATTTTGCTTTAGGGTTACTGAGAAACAAGTTTGTGAGTTTGAGGGAAAACCTATTGTGAAAGTAAATGGCAGGGTTTATTTCAACTGAGCTGGGATGATTTACCAACCTCCTACGTTCTCAGTATGGCATGTCCAGTCTAGCCCATTATATCAACTAACGTCTGTGGGGAGGCCCAGGGCTGCTGTCCCTGCAAGGTCATCTGTCAATGCCAGACTGGGAGGGGAAGATGTCAGTCTCCCCATGTAATTGTGTCTTCCCAGCTGCACTGCCTGCTTGCCGCTGCCCGCACTGCCCGGGCCCCAGCTCCCAGTGCTGGGAGACCCATCTTCCCGCCCTGTCTCATATGCACACACCTTCCCCTGGGTCAAGAGGAACAATGGAGCAGGGAGGACAGGGCTAGCCCGTGCAGAGCTGCAGACACTTGATAAATGGGTGGGCAGGCAGCAAGTGACAATATGCAGACAAGTGATATCATTTGCAAATGGATTCGGCAAGGAAGCAAAGAATATGGAAAGGGGGGAAGACAAAGTCAGGGGCACAGGAAAGGTTTCTTGTTAACCCTTGCGGGAGGATGGGAAACATGATAGCTTGACTCTCTGGGAAAAAAAGGTTGGGAATACTGCTTTTCAATCCCTTACCTACAACCTCTGGGAGAGTTAAACACCTTACAAGGAAGTCACATGACACTAACTACCTTCTGAAAACCCACATTTTTAATATCTGTACTGTGGGCTTTCTCTCCTGATGCATAGACACGGGTGTCTTGGGATTTACCTGGGATTTACCTTGCTCAACTCCTTGGGAGATATTCCCATCCCCTTGTCAGAAGCTGATATTGGTGCCTCAGAATAAGACCCAGTGCTAGGGCTGCACTGACCTCTCTCTTTAGACGTCCCAGCACTGGCGTCACCCCACATGATGATGTAGTCCCATCATCTTGGTAAATGAGCACCTCGGATGACATCCACATCCCACTGGGAGACCAGCAGAGTTGGAGGGGAGATCAGGACAGCTGCAGGTGTGAAGGGTTCTTCAGGAGGGGCTTACTGAGCCAGACAAACTGGCCAACAGGAGATGTCCTAAGCACAGTTTAAATATTTGTGTATGTAAATATGTTGTAGAGGTCAATCATGAGATTAAAAACATCTCCTTTCCCCAAACGCTTTTTAAACAATGGTATGAGAAGCACTCATCATCCAGCAGGCTGGATCCTAAAAGGACTGGACAGCCTACTTAAGCTGTAGGACCTTTTTTTTTTTTTTTTAAATAACAAAACCATTTCATATCTCTCCTAGTAGCTGATGACCTCCATCTTTCTTCTATGTGTGCATTTTTTCTTGGTCCAGTCACACAAGAAGTCTGGCCATGTTTCATAGCCATGCTGTTTGCTCCCAATGAATATGGACTGTGTTCACACACCCCAAGATTTGCCTTCCCGTTTCACAAGCCCAGTTGTTCCAGTGGACTTGGTCCTACTGCACTGAGCTCAGGCTATCTTGGTGCATGCCAAGGAGGTTGTGCTATGTCTTGGAGAACATGATCGGGGATGGGTGCTGGGACAGAGCACTTTGGGACCATGGGGATACTTGCAATCTGCTACTCAGGCAGTGACAGCATCACCCCTACAAGTAAGCCCTACACAGAGTTTCCAAGAACATCAAGCACCAGGAGTATTATTAGCTTCTCTGTTTACAAAGATTATAGGCTATAGAGAACATGTACAGAGACAATGCTATGACCAAACTTTGGTTTTATATATTGTTTTTTGTGCTGTGAGGTTTTTGAAAGCTGGTGAGAGCTGGTAAGAGCTGGACAGATCTGTAGGATGCTCCTCAGCTGTCTAAATTATTATCCTCTTATGAGACATCCACTGTGATGTAGGTTTGAAGGTGTTTCAGGCTTAAGTCCCCAACTCATCTAAACTACAGCAACCGGCAAATCTCTTTTCCATGGTAGACAGCATTGGCTTGCAGTGAACCCCGGTAAAATGAACTAGATCAAGGGTGATTCTTCCCTGGTGACATCTGTGACCAGGGTTTTGCTGAGAGAGAGGTTCCTGGAGTGCAGTATTTCATGTGATACATCCTCTCCTCTGTGTTTCCTGCTACTCTTGAGCATAGTGTGAACTTTGAAGTAATGCTTCCAGCCCTTTTCCCTGCAAAGAAATGTCATCTTCCTCTTTTTCTCTCTCTACTTGCTGGATATCAGCTGTAGCTACCATATTATAGTTATTCTATTTAAATGCACTAAAAATACAGATCAAATAGCTGGATCATCCATTAAGTGTCTCATTATCCTGTTGAATGAAGACTCTTTCTGACTTTTACTGTGGACATGGACAGGATATATTAGTTCTTGTCTGTCATTAATAACTTTGAGCACACACACACATATAAAAAGCCAATTAATGTCCACATCTGCCTTAATGCTATTTATTAACTTGCATTACCTTTAAGAGCCACTAATGCTTGTGGAACTTATTTCACTTAGTTGCTGCCCTTTTTTTCTGTTCTTTGGCTTGACATTTATATTGTATTACTTTCAGAACCTCTGTCATTGTAAGGAGGATGGACAAGATGACCTGATAGCCATCCCTAATTTCTGTATGCACATTTCCCTCATTATGACACTCCTGCACAATAAAAGGCAGAGCCTCAAGCTTAACATCTGAAAAAAAGTTCTCTTTTTTTCTCTAGCCATTTTGCTGTGCTGTTGGCCCTGATTTAGTCTTCGCAGCTATGCATCAGTTGGTCTTCAGGGTACTAAGAGCCCAAAGATGGAAGGAGGTCATAAGGATCATAGAGATTCCATCATTAGAAACAAAATTGCACATCTCCTTTCTTGTCTGTTGCTCACATTTCTTTTTTTTTTTTTAGGAAACTTTAACATTGGTCAAAGAAACCAAAGATATGGGGTTTACTCTTCTTAGGTCAAGCACCGGCTTTCTGGCAATCAATAGTGAGCTCTTTCACTTCAGTCTTTCAGTGCCAGATCACTCGATTTCCCATGGAAATTCTAACTTCTTATGCACATTTCTTCAATGCTGAGGACATGCATTTAAAGTTACTTCTTCTACATGTTGATGACTGTCAATAGTAAAAAAAAGAAAAGTCAGGGATCGGTCTTGTGGTCAAGGTTTTGAAATTGCATTTCAGGCATTTGGATTTCCTTTGCTATTTTGTGTGGACACAGGAAAAAAAATGTAGATTTCTCTGTGCTTCCACTTCTTTATCTGACAATCTAGGTCGCAGATTTTGTGGAAACGAATTCCTTCTTCTTTGCAAGATATATGAAAATCACACCTGGCTGCTCCCTGTTTCATATTATCTGCACTAGGGGATGAATTTGGGCTTATTCTGAACTGTCCTGGAAATCCTTGTTATGACAGTTTTGCTTGATCTTGAATGTGACTGGCCTTTTATTTCACCTGAGATGACTGAAAAGAAGTGGGGGAGCAGCTGAACAAATGAAAAGAGTGCGTGGTAATAAATCTGTAATCAAAGCAAGATTGAAAATATGATATTTGGAAAAACAATTAACTACCAGTAAATTCTTATCCTGAATGTTGATTTCTGCACTGATACTTTGGAGAAGCTCCTGGTCCAAGAGGAGCAATGGACACTTTCTTTGGATTTCCTTCAGGACCTGAACTACATGTCGCCAAGCAGTCTTGTGCAGCTCTACCTATGAGATAATACAAGGTGTTGGTCCAGGACTCTGACACTGGGGCTTCTCAAGTCCTTAGAATGGGGTGACTTCCAGTTATTCTGAAGTCACTCTTAGCAGAAGGCAAATGTTCAGGTAAATGCAAAGAAGACTGTTTTTATTGCAATCCAAATTTAACAGCATAGTTACTCAATTTCAAGACAAGTGGATAGAAATAGAAAAACATAATTATAACTATCTATATGTTAGATCACCCAAGAGGTGTCTCTCTCTGTTTCATCCAGCTAGCAAGCTGTCAGATGCTTATGCAATTTCTTGGCACAGCTCTGCCTTACATAGAAGTGTAGTCTCAGGCTGAGCTTTTGGATTTAGGAACAGGTTTATCTTTACAACCCCCAACCTTCCCTGAGGATCCATTCTGAGTCTGATATCTATGCAGGATAAATGTTCCCTTCTGCCTTGCAGAGCAGGGAATCAGCCCTCAGCATATGACTTCTTTATACACTGAGACCAACATTTCATGTAACCACCTATACTTTATTCAACCGTACTTCTACAAAGAGAAATGAGAATAGTGTGCATAGTGCTTTCCAATTTCTCATCAAGATCAGACATGATGATAAGTAACTACTTCGGAGTGATAGTAGGTGTTAGATGGGGTGAATGAACCTTGGGCTGGGCTCTGAGGCATTCTGGGGCAGGGATTTTCAGTGCTCTGGATATTACTGACTAATGATAAAGAGGCTTACATTCCTGAACTCATACTTTTATTTTTGTATCTATTTAATTTTAATCTTAATTTATTATAAACAGGGGGGAAAACATATTCAAATCTCTACAAAGGCAGAAGGCTCTGGGTTTAATATTAAAATATGTCATTTGCAATAACCTTTACAGCTTTGTCATATACTCTCAATAATTTACTTCTAAGATTGATTAAAGACCTTAGCTTTGCTTCACATGTTAATCAGTCTCACCAGCCAATTAGAGCTTCTGTGCTGGAGAGCAACAGAGATCATGTCTTAGCTATATATGGTAGCATTTATTGTGCGAGCCAAACCTTTATGACCTGGTAGAGGAACTCATGAGAGTTTATGGGAAAAGAACATCAAAGAATTGCAAGATTATTCATGCTGATACTTAACGAGTAGATATTTAGAAGTTGCATTTCAGAAGGGGTAAAAGCTAAATGTAGAATTGTTTTCCCTGGGCTGAAAGCAGAATTGGTTCTTAAGAATAGCAGACTCCTACTTCTAAGCCACTCTATGCTCTTCCTTCTTTTTATGACTTGGAGTATGTCAATTAAATTTGCTTCAATTTCACTACCTGTAAAATGGGCATAAAACTGGTTTTCCATCTGGATAATCTGAGGATGAATTAGCTCATGCTGGAAGTAAATGAAAAGCAAGCCATCCATTCCAGTGATACTATGGTTTCCCACACAAACAATTTAATTGGAAATTAATTTGGAGCAAGAGCAGAACTACATCAAGCTTGCAGGTCACTGGCTCCCAGTCCGGACTGCAGTGACTGTGGTAGGCTAAGGAAAATGAGCAGAGGGGGCTACAATCCATTTTCTGCATGTCTCCACAGCTGACCTGCTTAGTAGCTTTTATAGCAGAGAGGCCACAAGCTAGACATGGCAAATCAACACTTGTGTCAGTTCAGCTCAGTGTTAAGGCACACTGATGTGCCTGAGTTATACATGAATAAACAGATGATTCCAGCCACCAGGGCTACAAAGCCCTGCATTTTTCAGAAGATTTTTAACTCACTCTAAACATAAAGAGAAATCCTTCACTGTGTAGGATGTAGTGATTAAGTGCCCAAGCAAGAACTGCCTTTTGACGTACGTGCACCCTCGTCCTTTCACAATGGGTTGCTGTGTCCTGACAGGACTTTCTCAGTATTAATGTAACTTGAGTAAATAGCAGTATTTGTAAATCAAGAGGTAAACTAAAAACAAAAATTGAAAATGACTGTAACTGACACTAAAGATCTTTTTCTTTTTTCCTGTGGGGAGTATTTATTCCAAAACACTTTGATATTGTGAGGTATTGCAATATATTTCATAGAATATACATTTGAAAGTGTTGAAAGATCAGATTCCTAGAATTTATGTATTCTTGAGGTGGATGTGAACAACATGTTAGTACTGGACTGAGGGCATTATCTGAGTTCCATGTATAGCCTGAATTCCAGGCGAGACTGAAGCCAATTTTATTTATGTTCCGTCTTGGTATAATATTTTTCCGTCATTCAATTGTCTCAGTCTAAACACTGCAGGAAAGTTACTTTGAAATGAATGTCTGGGTGTCAGGGGCTAGCAAGCTAATAGTATAATTACTTTTGTAGTCTTTATTAGTTGAAATGTTTATTAGAAAGCTTACTTTTTATCCAATGAAAGATGACAATCTGGGTTTGATTGAGCACTGTTTGTTGTTTTAATATTGTTAGCTGTGTGAATGGGTTAACACACTTCTCATCTTCCAGAAGCTGAAGGCTATGAGAAATCCCAGGGGTAGCCACTCCTCAGCCCACATTTGCTGCCTTTGCCAAGGAAAGATCCCATAAGATTTCCCCCCCTCCATCACTAAAGGGTTGTGATGATTTTTAATGTCACTGCCTAGATGGCCTGGAGATTTTTATCTATTGCACTTACAGGTCACCTTAATATTATCTCACTCAGAGGGGGGAAAAAGTTTCTAGTGGGATAATATTAAGTTATACAGCATGACACAAGGTCAGACTGTGAGAGACAAGAATATATGAATAAAGCCAGTGGCCATGAGAGTCACCAGTGTGGAAAAAAAAAAAAAGAAAAGAAAAAATAAAGAGAAAGAAGAACAAAGAGTAAGAGGGGAAAAGTGCTAGTGGAGGAGAAAAGAAGCAAGGAGAGAAGAAGGAAAGATTAAAAGGGAAAAAGAAAGGATCAGGGTCAGAGTGGGTAATGTGAAGTCATCCTTCTTATCCCAATAAGCCGCGCACTGTGTGCTCTCAGTGGCCATGTTCATACTGAATTAGCTCCAGACTGTTTCCTTTCTCTGGGACTCCATCTTTTTGAAAATACATCATCAGTACAACTTCATCCTGAAGGCATATTACACTAATGCATCATTATTGCGAAGGCTGACTGATGATGTACTAGTGTCATACATCACCAGAGCTGTGCCTTGCTCTGATGAAATGTTGGTGTGGCACATCTTCAGGGAGAAGCACACAGGTCCCACTACTAATGACTCCAGAGATGTAAACTACCCAGAATTAAAGCTAAAGCCTTGGAGGATGGTAGCCAGGAAAGGTGAGCATCCCTGAAAATCCAGAAGCATCCTGAACCTCCTGAGAAAACCTGTGGTTACTTTGAGTTACATTAGTGGAAGTGCCTGGAAGACTGCCAAAATCCAGCTGCTCGGCTTGGACAAGAGTCACGAAACCATTAGCAACATGGCAGTAATGTAAGGTAGTTACCATGAGCCAGAGAGGGCAAACAGCAACATCCCACTCCAGCTCTGCCTGTGAAGGCAAAATCACAGCTTGACTGACAGGTTTGCAGCAAGTGAAAGGGAAGGATGGGGAAGGTGGGATGGAGATGCCACCAGTCATCAGGTGGCTGGCCTTGGCTCCCTTCCACATGAGCATCTCTCCCCTCCTCCCTAAAATACACTCACACTGCCTCTATAAGCTCCTGTGGAAGCCACTAGCTGCCTCAAGGGATGAGCTTGCAGAATCTGGCCCCAGCAAGTGGACAGCTGCATCACCCTGTTGTTAATCCAACTGTTTTGGGAGTGGGGAGGTGGAAGAAGAATGGAATCTTGGCTGAATGGCAGCCTGAAACTTGGCATGAAACAGTAATTTCTTGATCCCCACATGCATACTCTCCTCCTGTCCTGCAAAGAGTTTGCTCGACCATCTGCAAAAGCCCAACCAGTTGTATCATACACATCTACCTTTACCTCAATGCTTCCTTCCAGGACAGCCAGTGCACCTGGCTCACCTTCCAAACCAGAGGCTGGTCCTCTCTCTGCTGGTGGCTTCCCAGTGCCCTGGAGCAATTTCTTTCTCTGTACCCCAGTTCCCCAGCAGGTAGAGTGGGATCAGTGACACAAACCCCTGTTAGATGCAGAGTTGTATGGCTCTGAGCAAGGCCTCTTTTAGTTTGTTTCTTACAAAATAAGACTGAAATAAGGCTTTTTCATCTCAAAGGACAGGTCCCTCACCTTACCAGTTGCAATTCCCCTGGGAATAAACACAGGCAATGGTCACGTCACTGATAATCATCATTTCACAAACTGGATTCCCCTTTTTCCACTGTGCCACCAATGTAACAGAGGGTCTAGAGTACTTCTGAAGTGGCTCTGTCATTCAAAATGGAATTACTCCAGTCTACACCCACATTGCTGAGAGTTGAATTTGCTCCAATGATGCTAACCAAAGAAGATATTTACCAGATAGCTTGGAAATGTAAACTGTCAAAAATTAGAAAAGGCCTCAACTCAGTATATCAAGGTATCATTTTTTCCCTCAGTCTTGCAGAATTGCTGTGCACCTGCCATACTTCACATATCTTTTAATGGACTTAATATCCTGCTTTTTCACAAGGGAAATAATCCCATCACAAGGATGCAACTATATTAAGGAGCATCGGTTTTCAGTGTTCATCATATAAATAACGAATTGAGCTGTGTGCATTCCGACATTTAAGAATGAATGTGCTGCAGCAAGAAAATCTGAGGCTTTGCAGGAATGAATGAATTTTGGCACCATTAAACAATAGTTTTGCTTTTAAAGCATGATTTCTTGCACCTCACAGCTGGCTGTAAATTCTTCTAACATACTCCTTTGAAAATACTCTTCTAACATGTAAGGCCCCAGAGCAGGTCTCTGGAAGATTAGCCTCACATCTTTGAGATATTCATTGACAGCTGGGGCTCATCAGCTGTAAGGAAGATAGGCAGAGAAAGCCTTCACTGCAAAATCACAAATGTGTGTGTGAACACGTACTGGGGGAGGTGGCTGTTTGCAAAATAATCATTGACTCTGTGTTTCCAGCACCTAGTTTGTAATTTCTGTATGGCCATAACCAGGAGCCCGAGTCACTGTCAGGGAGCAGGTTAATGGTAACAGGACTAACAAATAAGTGCCACAGGACACCTTGAGGCAAACCAGCCCCTAACAGGTTCATTTCTTCTGTTGAAGGTGGTGGAAGATAGACTTGGCCAACAGATACATCCTTGCCTTCCTTGCCTAGACCTGAAAAAGTTTTCTTCAAAGCTAATGACAAGCCTGAAATAAAATACTAAAAGATGACAGTTGAATTCAGGTAAGCACTCTCAAACACAGATGGCTATGTGGGCTGTCCAAGTAGCTTTGACCTGCAACAACAGCAACTGCAAAATGGATCTGAAAAAATATCTAGTTTTTCTGCTTTCTATGCTCTCAGGAGCCCTGTAAGAACAGTATTTTCTCAGGTGATTTTCCAGCACTGGGACTCGCTCAGTTTACAGATCTACCTCTCTAGTACTGGTCAAGATCAGGAGAGAGAGTCAGAAAACAGTAATTAAAAGACAGGTACAGAATACCAGGCAAGGTGTGGTGATGTCCCCAGGGACAGAAAAGCAGATGGGGCAGTCAGGAAAGTGCTAAAAGTTTCAACACAGCACTGGTACATTTGCTTGGATTTAAGGTTTGCTTTAGCCAGCAGTTTGTGTTGCTATTTGCCAGAACACTTAGAGCTCCGTATCTTTTTGATATCCACTTCCTAGCTTGCATCTGTGTCCAGCAATATAAGAAGGTGACAGAGGGAAAGTGCCTGAAGTTAGCCTCTGAAGAGGTCAGAAGGTTTATACTGCCTTTGTATCAACCAGAAACATCTCTGGGGAAATCAATAATGCAACGTCTTTCCTTTAGATTTAATTAAGGAAACATTTCAGGCTGCAATTTGAAAGCAAACGCAAACAACAAAAACCAACATTGGCTTTCTCTTTCAGCTACTCTCTCCCCAGTGCACTGGAAAGTGAGGGGGAGGAATAATTTTTGCATAACATGTACAGAACAGTTTTTTAATGTCTTAATTATTTCCCATGCTCATAAAGCATTTCAGCCCTATTGTTTCTTTTCACAATCTGTTTAGGGTCAATGGTAAGCAGATCGCTTTGCCCACCCAGAGGACTGTGAAGCTCCAGGCAAAGCAAGAGTACTGCATGTATGTTTGCTGATCCAAGCTTACCACTACCACCCCTGATGTTTAGAGTCTCCCCCACATCCTTTAACAAATCGATTTGTAATATGCAGCTTGAATCTTGTTAGTAGCCCAGTCAAGACAATAAAGTTGGTATGAAACTTTACATCAGTGCACAGATTATCACAAAAGCACCAAGTCCTCCATGATCTTTGGCTTTCTGGTAAACTGGGTAAATGTCAAGGGAAATGTCAAGCTTCAGCTCTTTTCTCAAATTGCTGCTTCCCCAAAATCCAGGCTATTGTTTCAGTCTCCTCAGTAAAGACTGGCTGACAACTCTGAGCCTTGGAGTTCCTGGCTTTTGCTGTTGTAAGACTGAAACCGGACGGAGAAGGGGCTGAGCTATTGGTCATTCATGGAAGATAGGGCCAAGGCCATCACAAGCAAGTTGGTTCTCTGCTGCCAGGGCACTGTAAACCTCTTTGCTGTCCTCCTACCAGCGTTACAAAGGAAGAGATCCTTGAGTTAAAAAGCAACAGAGGCAGATGCAATTTATTCTAGGACATACAGCTCATGAGAGATGTTAGTCAGAACCTTAATGCACTTCTGCTTATTTCCATGGAAAGTGAGGTGGGTAAAGCCTGAATTTCTTTGGATTTCAAAGACAAGAATTAAATTTATCTCAACACACTTCTGCCACCAACGCCGCACCATGCAGATTCAAGCCAAATCTAGTCAAGTGCTTTGTTCTTGGGAGTGTAGAATTCCTTTCCATCATCCACCAGATTTTACATGCTCATTGAATTGTAGTCATCAAACCCAAATTATTACAATTAACGTGCAGTCAGGCTCTGCTGGACAACCTTCTGTATAACTTATATTTGAAGATATTCCAAATATACATTCATTCCAAGTGGAGGTAAATAAGTGAGTGACACTATGGTGTAGGTGGGAATCTATGAAAAGAGACATCAACTGTGGAATATCTTCTGGAAAAAAGAAACACATATTAATCTGTGAGGTGTTTATTTATAGTATACACACAGATATATATATATATATATATATATATCTCACCCAAGGTTATTCAATCACATCTAAGTTAATTTCCCTTTCAGTAAAAGACTTTCTCAAGGAACAGAATAAGCAACTGAATACTTAAAAAAAATAAATAAAATCCTGCTGCACTGTGCAGTGTCTTTTCATTTTACAGTTTTAATACTTCAACAATTCTGAATTAGCATTTATTTGTAGCAATTCCTAAAGTGCTACAAAATGAATTGTGCAGTGGAAGTCTATGCAAATGAAACTACGTCCATGTTACCTTGCTCCATTTGCAAACACACTGAGGCAAAGAGCTTTCTCCAGATGAAACTTCTGACAGTCTGCAGCTGGGGAAAAGAGTCTGTGCAGTGGAGCATCTTTGTCATAGTTCTTACTCCTGCTCCTCAACAACAGTACCCTGAGTACCCAAAGCACCTGGAGCACTGAAGTCCAGAATGAACAGTTTGCAGATAGATGTGGCAGTAACCCTACTGTGCTTGGAAGCATCCGCATCCTCTGGGTGGATTAAAGACCAACCATTTTCCATTCTTACTAGAGAAAGCAGAATTCTTAATTTTCCACCCCTGGGTGAACAGCAACAGGAGTTCGGTAGGAAGGCACAAAGGAGGAATTTGAGGGCTATTCAGATTTTGTTTCCTTCACTGGGAAAATGAGTTGGTCCTGGTATCAAAATTACTTTGGAACATGAAAACAAGTTGGAACTTACAATTGTCAGAGAGGTCACTGTACTCTCCTAGGCAGCATCTGCTTCTATACTGTCCTAGATGAGACCTGTGGCTAGCCTTGTCTCCTGTGTCTCTGCATCACGTAGACTTCATATGACTGCATCCATCAGATATTGTGCCAAGCTTGGTCGCTGGTGAAGGCTGTCAGCATGGAAGGTCTAATGTGGGATTGTAGATGTTCCCTAATCTTACAGGACAGAGTTTGCGTGTTTACAAATAAAGGCTGTAAATCACCAGAGACTCTTGCCAGATTCCTTGAGAAAGGCACAGTATATAAATGCAATGGGCATGATTCAAAATATTTTGCAGTAAACACTCATGAGGATGGCGAAAAACACACAAACTTTTAATGTATTTTTCTTCTAAAATCTTGGTTTCTTTTCTTTTACAATCGATAAATGCAAGAGGTATCATGAAAATTAAATCTCTTGGGCAAGTGGAGACAAATTTCCAAGGGGGTCCTGAGGAATCCAAGCTTTCCTCATCAAGCAAGAAGGCACTTTCTGAAGCCATGGAGATGACTGCAGCTGTGCATATTCCTGGGGAGAATGATAAAATGCTGACTCTTCAGTATAATGGCAGAAGACAGGCGGGGGGCAACAATATATGGAGAAAACTGTCACTTTCATCCCTTAGCAATATTATCTAATAACACAAAATTCTCCTCAAGGATTCTTGGGGTTAAGATATATAACATGGCAGAAACATGTTTCCTAACCAAAGATGATGTGGAAACCTGCTAAGGTGTTTGGAAGGTCTTCTCTGCAAGTGAAGTTGCATGGAAGAGCTGTGGGCATCGCTGGGATGGGAGGGTACAGGTGTTTCAGGCAGAACTGGCAGTAGTTTAAGATAGGAAGAAGGAGATATTATATTCTTTTGAAACATATAGAAACAATGCAAATTTATTTACTCACCCTGGATTTTAGCCAGGGCTAATGAGAAAGCCACGTGCAGTTAGTATTTCAGCCTTATAACTTCTAAAGGCCCAGGTCAACAGTCTCTGAAGAGGCATGGACTAGGGAGCTCTTCTGTCCCTCATTGTGTGCTTCTGAGATGAAATGTCTCCACATCATTTAACCACATACAGAACCATGCATCTAACATCCCCAACAGCTCCTAGCACACCTGTGCAGCCTGAGGTGACTACATAAAAGAAGCTAATAAAGCAGCACTTACATTTCATTCATTTTATTCACCGGCTCGAGATTTCAGGGGTGGAATGGAGCACAGCTGGCCTTTGGATGTTAAATGTGTTTCATAAGCCAACACCAGTTCAGCACACAGGCAGAAGCCCTTCTCGTCTCATGGCTCTCCACAGGCAATAGAAAGGAAGTATGTTGGCACTCTCACAGCTGGCAGTGGGGTTGGCACAGAAAAGCTGTAAATACTGTGTAGGCATGATGATGTGAGCTGCCAGGGTGAGAGCGGGTCACCATGCCTCGAGGGGCTCCTAGCCACCCGCAGGAAGGCACAATGCAAAGTGCTTTTCTCTTTTTAACTGAAGTGAAGGGCAAAGGGTAGGGTGGGTAACTGAGATGTTGAATCAGGTCTGGCCTGATGTGGATGAATGCTCCTGAGAGTGGAGATGCATCTCAGGAGTCTTTGGGGCTTTGCTACATTGCTGGAGCAAGGAGCTTGTGATTCCTAAAAGCTCCACACTCAGAGGCACTGTCCGGGCCTGGGTTTCTCCCTGCCCTGACAGAATTACTCCTGAGAACTTGTCCTGTACCTGCTCTGGTGCCTGGCCTATGAACCTATTCACATGGCAAAGGGAATCTTCCATTTCTGCCTCATCTCACTTGAGAATATGAGTGTCCCACTGAAAGCCATGTCATCTCTATGATTTGAGTAGCTGCTAGAAAGGAAAGGAGCACATGGGAAAGAGCTATGCTATGTCATAGAATCATATGCTGTTTGACCCTTATTGGTTTGCAGATCAGAATGTACTTTATCAACTTGTTCTTCCTCAGAGTCAAAGACATTAGAAGAGGGCAGAGGTACATCTCCTAGGGAAGCAGAGGAAGGCTCTAACCAGGTAATATTTGTAGCTGTGATTCTTGACATGTAATTTGCCCCTTATGACTATGTGCACAGTGCCAGTGAATTTCTGGGTTTATTAAATTATCCAAAGCAATTCCATTTTGAACGCATTTTTGTGCTCCAGGGGAACTTCTTTTAAATGGCTTTTTCCCAGAGCAGGATGACTGCTTGCAAAATGTACTTGCCCTGGCTGGGTGCTTTTGCCAGCAGGGTGTGATAGCAGGGGCTGTCTGATTTTGGGGCTTAGCCCCATCAGGTACCAAAATAAGCATCCAGATACCCAGTCCTATGCGCTGAGTGCAAAGACCTTTCCAAAGTCAGCTGTAAACATGAGGGACAGCTGGTAAACTTTGGGGGACAACACAACCGAGAGGTGGCAGCCAAAAACATCCTACCACGGGACCTCAACTTTTTTCTCAAAACCTCTCTTTCTCCTTAGTCATATCCTCTAATCTCTTCCTGAAGCACGCGTATAGCCAGTCTTTATACTCAGCACAGAGCCTTTCTTCAGGCAATCCTACCTGAGTAGGGTCCATATGGAAGGACAAGGCAATCCAGAGCCAGTTAATATGCCAGGCAGCAGCCACAGTTCACTTAAAGTAGCCCATAATGTCTTTACTTGTCACCAGTAACTATTGAATTTAACAGGGTCACGAATTTCCCTGATGGTACATGAGAGGCTGATAAATGAATAGGTTTATATGTCCAGCCTCTATAAGCAAACACTGAATAAAAAAAAAAATAAAAAAACCACCCAGAACAACAACAGAAAGAAAAAAAAAAAAAAAAGGCATTGATACTCAAAAGGGCTCAAACTTCCATTTCAAATGCCCCCAAGGCTGTGGATGCTAAGAACTGAGATTCCAGATTGGCCTCTTGTAAAGCTGAAGAGTCACATGAAAAATCTGAAACTGAATTGCTTAAATTTAAGGCTTTTCATTCACATTGTGAGATCATACTGTCTAAAGCTCATTAAGTCTTGTTTTCATCACATTTACGCAAGGACATTGCCCAGTGGTTTAGTAGAGTTATCCATATGGTTGTAGAGAAGGAAATTAAGGTCTAATTCAGTGATAAGAAACATTTTTCAGGCAATGATAAAGGTGTTTTCATGAGCTTCTCTTCATGGTAACCCACCAATGTACCCATACCTCAAATTTAGTCTTTCCTTATATAATTGTAAAAGGCACCCAAAGAACTTCATAATCTTTAAAAATTATTTTGAAAGCCCTTGGTGCCTCCAAGTTCTAACACTACAAGTATTTTCCCCAGGGCACTTGATTACAGCAGAAAATTGTCTTTTTAATTTGCAGAACTCAGAAAAGTCAGAAGATGGCAGCAGTTCATTCATGCATTAAACAATCCCTAAATCTCATGAAGAGAACATCTCTTCCTTATAGTTATTTGCGTTATGCAACCACCTAAGAGGAAAGATTTAAAATATATAAAGCAAAATAATTTTGCTTACGCAGGTTCTCCAGTCATCAAAGCTATTATTTCTCATATTCTTTTGATTATTTGTTGTTGTTGTTGTTGTTAGTGCAGTGGAGAAATTTTCAGGGGGCAGGGAAAGTACGTTGTCATACAAAAGGTTTTTAGATGGATACTTTTAATTGCAGGCATATGTTTTCAGGATCCTTAAATGTCCTTCCTTATTTTTTGTTCTATTTTTCAAATATCACATAAGGAAAAAAAGAAGATGGGTTTGATATTCCCAAACAACACAAGAAGTGAAAAATAATTGTTGTGTTATTCCCTGCTTTTACAGTCAAATGTTTTTATCTTATACTATGCTAATCTACATAACTCATCATTTTCACACCATCAGCTGTGGGATCTCTGCTCTCCAAAGATTCAACAGTGTTAATGTTGCAGTAATGACTTATATGACTAAATTTTCTCTACCTTGAGAAAATATATCATAGTACATTGAAAGTACGGCATGAAGGGTTAGCATAAATAATTAAACTAAATTACAGCCATCAAAAAAACAAGGCAGGCCAGGTCCAAGCTGCTTCAGAAGAAATCTAGTGTAACTCCATTTCTGTCAGTAGAATTATTCCCAACTAACACTGGCTTAAGGGATGCAGAATCTGGCATCCTAGCTTTTGTAACACAACCTCCTTGTCATTGTGTGTTCACTTATTCACTTAATTCATAAAATTCAATCAATTGCAATGGGCCACCCAGCCACTAGAGTGAAGAAAAGAAAATCTATTGTATATGATATTTCTTTGATCAGCTACATCTGAAAGTGCATTCCCCCTCTCCTACCCCCCAGCCAAAGAATGCATCAGAGACCAGGACTGACATTGTGGTGCTAGAAGCTGATATTTCCCTCCAGTCTCATTTGTATTGCTTTATTGACATGTTAATGACAAAGTACATCCCCAGGTCCTATGAAGTACAGAACAAGTCAGAGAAATTAGAATAATACCTAGTCCTAATTAGAAGCCAGGTATCTGCCTAACATGCTCTCTTGTTGTATTTAGCAGCTTCAGATACGTGTACATAGATTGATTGCCTACTTGCTTGATTGATTGATAGAAAAGCTCCACCGAGCTCAGACACATGCGAGAAGGGAAGCTTTTGATGTCAATATGAACAAAGATAATGATAGACTTACAAACAATGCCAAATGCTGAGTCTATGAATTACACATAGCGCAAACAGAAAATGTGCCCAGCACTGTTTTAAGAGCAATGAGACTAGAATGAAGACGTGTTGTGTATGACTGAACTGCATAGCTACAGGCAAAATTATACCGTCAGGAAGATTTGCAGGTGATGTTTCTGATTGCCCGAAGATCTCTGCACATAAGCAGGGCAACAGAAATGAATCCAAATCCTTCCTTTGCAGCATCACAAATACTGTTTTGGAAATCGGCTTCTAGAGCTCGCTTGCTCTGGGAAACAAGGATTTATCCAGAAAGGAATCAGAGAGATTGATTTTCTCTATGTCAAGATCACAAATGTACTTCTATGTGGGTGCAAGGACATTAATTGATGGGAAGGGTCGGTGTGAAAGGACAGAAATGATCAGCAAAACATAGAAGGGCTTCAGATTCCTCTCTGCATCTCCCCCTCATCAGCCCCCAAACAAAAAAATTTAACAACAAATAGAAAAACACAAAAACTTTGAGGGGCACCTTGATCCTAAGATGCTGCTGAGCCCATATTTCTCTCCCCTCCTCTGTTCTGCACAGTGACAAATGCACTGCGCACAGGGCACAGAGTGCAGCACAGCAGGACAGATCCTTTTAGCTAGAGCTGTGCAAAATGTTCATAGCAGAGCCCCAAATCACAAGAAACTTGCCCGGCTTCAGGTTCCATTGCAAACTTGGAACTCAGACCACGTCTGTCAAAAGGTTACTGAGATTTGCTTGGCCTTTGAGAAATTTCTCTCTTTCTTTCCCTTGTGCACTCCTTTTCTCTGCCTCTAATCTGTCTGAATTTCTAAGCCTGTTTCCACAGTGTTTAGGAGCTAGGAGGACTCACAGGTTTGGATTAAAAGCCTGCCAAAAGCACTGTCTCATGGTGTCAATTCAAAACCAGGTGAAAGTAGGTGATTCATTCCAAGAAAAAGAAGCAAACAGAACACATAAAATAAAAACAAGAGAACAACAGTCAACTAACATCCTCCCAGTTCCTGCAAATCCATGAGCCACAGACTCAGTTCATCAAGGGATTGAACGCCTTGTTTGAGAATGTCTCAGTAATCCTACTGATTGTCATAGTGTTAAGGACAAAGCTGGATTTTTTGAAACCCAAAAGTCAAAATGAAGCATGGGTGTGTAATTCCTTTGCAGACCAAAGTGAAATGAATCCCTGCGATATGAAATGCTATTTTCACACAGCTCTTCTTTTTTCAGTACTGTATTTAGAGACACCATGTACGGATTAACAAAAGTTTGTATCACCTTGCTTTTACGCCATCCCTCACTCAAAGATCTCACATCACTTTGCAAAGATTATGTGAGTAATTAGCTAACATGTGGTCAAACAAAAAGTCAGTACTACGGTTTGAACCAAGGTCTCCTTAGAGCTTTAAACTCGAGCTCATCTGCCTTACTGGCAGAAGAGCTGTCTATTTCTTTTTGTGCCAAAGACATTTCATGATTCGGTTTGCATATTTAAAGAATAGGTGAGTGATCTCTCTCTGGACATACCTTATGTGCTCTGGTGCGCATAATATCAAGTGGCATATGAATTCAGCACAGTGATATGCACTTTTTCAGAGCTTTTTGCATGGTATCTGAAGTACCTACCCTTTCAGTTCCTAACAGAGAGGGTGGAACTTATGCAGAGGTTTAAAGAACATCTTCAGTTTGAGCCAGACTTTCAAGCAATGTATGAAGTTATCTCACAGTGGTAGTGGATGCTTTTTTGTCTTTCATTGACCAGACCCGTGCATTTCAGAGAACCTAATGCTTTCACAGATACTTTATGAATAAGATCAGTATTAAGATAAAACCCCTTGTGTTGCTTTGCAAGCTTGGAGGGGCATTTAAAACAAGAGAAAATAGGGCCTAAGGCTAGTGCAGATTCAGTTGAGTCATTATGTTTGAATGCCCAACCCTTGTTTGTTTTCTGTTTCTCTTTGGAGATCTTTTGCCATGGAAGGTTAAAGATTACTGAGATAACTAACAATAAATGTGTTTGGCATTGTGACTTTTGACCAATAATTGTAACTTGGGCTGACTGAAATGAATATGTATCCGATTTTACTTCACAACCTACTGCAACAAAATTTGACAAGCGTGTTAATTAAAACCTTAGCCCTGTTGATTAATATCAAAATGGAGATGGCCATTTCTCTGAGCACTGATAACAACCTGAGCCCTTCTCTTTTATCAGCAGTGTGGACTGCAGTGCTGCAGTAATTGCTTAACTGCTCCTTTGCCCGTTAGGACTCAAATGATCTGGCTTTGGAGTGGACTTGAGAAATGACTCAGAGTTTCAACAGACACACCCAGTTACTGGCTTTGTTGTACATTAAATGTTTTCCAATATAACATATTTTTAAAAGAAAGGCTGTGTATTGCTGTCTGTAGACCTGAGGGCATATATTCAGTGACAATATAGGTGCAGGTTGAATGATAACTCTGCAAACTGCTGTCTCACACCCTGCCAGCCTGCTTCGGTCCTATTCTGAAAGGGTACCTGGTGCAGGGAGAAGATCCCCTCTTGTATAAGCCCCAGCCTGACTGTTGCTGCTACTAACGTTAGTGATAGGGATACTTACACAGCAGGTAGTGCCCTCATGTCCTGCGTACACTAGAGGCTGCAGCTGCAGGTGGCCATCCGGATGCTTCCTGGCGCAGAGACCAAGATTAGTTGAGATTTGCATAGGTGCTCAGTCATTAATAGTCATGGCTTTGCTGGTCTACACTGAAAAAAGCAACTTATAACCATTCTGGTTTATGAAGCTTTAACTAAGCCAGTCCTAGTGTGCCCATCTCTGAGGCAGCAATCAGTTTATTGAGAGCAACCATCAGATGTGGGCAGTTACAAATCAGGGCTGTGCTGGAACCAGTAACCAAGGCAAAAAGCATCAGTAATTCTCACCACCAAAGCGTCCTGTCACCTAAGCCACATGATATCTTCACTAACAAGCCCAGCATCCAACACTCTGGTCCACCCTGGTCACAGAAGTACTGTAGGCATACTGCAAAAATAAACATAAATTCTTGAATATGTGCTTTCTACCATTCACAAATCTTCAAACAGAAGGGTTTGACAAAAATAAATGAACTCAATTTCCAGAAGTTCTTAGATTTCCCCTGTTGTCCCTGTTTTTCTTTTTTTTTTTAGTACAGATTAGGTGATTCTTCAACTAGAAAAGCTTTAGAAGCACTGTCTTCCACTATCAAACATGTTTATTAAACAGATTATTATCTTTCCTGCTTTAAGTAGTTTCTAACATTTTGGTGCCACAGAGGAAGAACAGCAGCAGGTTTAGTTATTAATAATATGTTGTCATGACAATTTTTTTTGCAATGTTGGAAAAATGCTCTCAGTAGCATTGTAGGTACAGACAACTTTCAAGGTAGTTACAATGGCTGATTTCTTTGGGGAAGGGTGATAAGGGACAGGACTTGCCCTCTGTCGATCTTCCGCAAATTTTCTAGGAGACAAATTGCGGTCTTTTTGCTTGTATCTGTAATTGTCCACTCAGGTAAGTGGTCCCGTGAGACTTCTAAGATTATTGGGTATGAAGGAATGAAGAGGAACACAGCATTCATGGTACAGTTGAGATTTCTTTTTACTTTCAAGTTCACAATGCAAGGCAATCTCAGAAAGGTCTTTGAGAATATTTTTTTGCCAATCTTGGACTCAAGAGTTCAATGACAGAAACCCTCAAACAAAAACGCTGCAATTCCCCAGAAAGAGGTCTGTGTCAGAATGAAAAATATACTAGAAATTTCTCCGTATTGAAGAGTGGTGTTGTCTAAGCCAAGAGAGATAAGGAGATGGTTGTGGCTCTGGGTTTTCATCATCCCTAAACTCCATGCTATTTTTAAGGAAAAATATTGGATATTTACCAAATGTGACTTCAGTCTCATCACAGGAGTAAACTTTACATTAGAGGAAGTCCTTTTAGAGGATGAGAGTTACATTTTAAACTATTTAGATGCCTGACGAATCAGAGCCTAAGAAGCCTGCTAAGACACCACATTCTACCCCATGGCAACCACATCATCTAAAATGGGAGCTATAGACCACCTTTAAACTCTGGGCTGGCTTGCTGCACATCTCTGAGCATCATGTGCTGCCCCCAGGCAATCAAATACTCTGGTCTTCCAGTTAGTCTACTTTGTATGAAAAATAAATATCCATTGAACTGGAGGAGGAGAGCATTTGCACATGTGTGAGGGGAGAGAGACTTACTCTGCTGCCAGAGATTAACGCACTAATGTGAAATAAGGAAGAGAGATCCAAATCTCTGGGCAAATAAATATTTTATTATCTACAACAAGTGGAAGGGCTTCCGCAAGAGAAGTCTTGCTGCTGAGAACAGTGTACGGTTGATTTGGCCTCTTCTCAGGGGAAACCTGGCCTTGAGCTCAGGCAGGATGGTAAGAGGAAAGCAAGCCTCCCCTTCTCTGTTGTATCCCTATCCAGAGGATATGGGAGGAGACTTTTTTCTTCTCTCCACAAAGTGTTTATGAGAAAAGGCTGACCTGCTTCAGCAGCCCCCAATTTAAAACAGGGATGGATCCTTATCTGCTTTTGTGGGGCAGGAGTGAAAACCATTTCATCTTTCTAGTAGAAATACCTCCATTTCAAGAAAAATAATCCACCACATCACAAATGAGTTCTGGCAGCAAACAGCTGGACATGAATGCAGCAACAAGCAGTGAGTGAGCCCTCCCTAAGCAAAACTGATCCCAACAGCCATCTCATGCCCCCATTACCAGGAGCAGGAGCTGCAAGAACAGGAGCATGATTAAGACGCACTTTTGTGCTTGCTCAGTCACTCTTCCATGACAAAATCTCCCAAATGCTTGCCCCAGACACCAGCCTGTCCAGCCCTGCTAAGGGTCTAATAGCAGCAAGGTGCTACAACAGGGCATCCTGGACACGCTGGTTTGTTTGGGGGTTTTTTATTGTCCAAGTTGGTATTGCATTTATTTTTAAGACAAGCTGGCATTTTTAATCTGACCTAAGTGAACATTTACTATTAAATATGTTTAGTACATAGTGGTGTGTAACCTCCTTACATTTGAGAGCCTGGGGAGGTCGCTTTAGTTTCTTAACTTCTCTATTTACATGGGTGAGTAGCCCCAGGAAGGACAGCACTGGGCTGCAGCCACAGCTTGAGCCTGGGGGAGACACAGGATCACTATATAGAGGAGAGATATGGGGGCAAACAGCAGCAAAGTGGTGCTGATAACCTGCCCAGGGGAGTTGGGTGCTGGACTTCTGCAGAAAAGGCCCCTTAGTCCTTTAGTAATCCCATAGATGAAGAAGGGAAAGTTCTTAGCATGGGACTTTGGTAAGAGAGGATGATGGCCTTTTCCCACCAAAACCATCCTAAGTTGGGAAAAAATTGTATATCATAGTTGTGATCCTGGCCCATATCAGAAGGAAGAGATAATGGAAACATCTTTGGCGAACACAAACTGCAATGGCTTTAGAAAGGATAGGTCTCCTTACCCAAGAAAACCTTGACAAAGACATGCATGCCACATCTTTGCCTCTCAAACCTTGGGAAGACTGGCAGTGAGAAGCATGCTTTCACATGTGGGTAGTGGATGCCTGATTAAAGGATGGGTGAGAGCATGGATGGTGGATGGGTGCTGTACATACAATGAAATTAGGTGTATCATGTGAGGCACATGATATCTCAAGTGTGCAGAAGAGTGCCAATCTGTGTAGCACAGAGAGTTGTGGGACAGGTGTTACAACAAGGGGCATTCCAGCTGGGATGTGGTTGGAGGTTCCAGTAGCATCTGCACATATGAAATTCCCATACTGAATGCAGCCCAGGGAGTCTCTGATGTGATTCTTGTGCTGCAATTGTCTGGGGATGGCAGAGGTCCTGGCTGCAGTACTGACAGGCATTTCTGGGGGGAGGATCAGGTTGCAGTGCTGCGTCATGATGCACAGGGAAGATGGCTGAGATCAGCCTGTGTTCCCATAACATATGGCTGGGCCATGAAGGATTGCAAACAAGTCTCTACAACTGTAGACATTTAAACCACTGCTGAGCTGTTATTGCAGTGTGGTTTTGTTGTTTTCCCAAGGCAACTAGCACCATGTATGTTTGGGGATTATAGCATACCTTGGGTACCTGAGCACTGTTTGCTGTCTCGTGGTTATGGTGTGGAGTACTGTCCAGGACATATGGCTAGCTTTATTCATGACTAGCGCTTAAGGCTCTAACGCACCTACCTGTCCTTCGGTTAAGCATGCATCAGGTGAGATGAGGTTTGTAAGGATAATTCCTATGTTTATAAGAAAGGTGATGGACTTGGAAAGAAATAGACAATCTCCCAGGCACACAACTTCCTCCAGGCAGAAGTAAGAGCAACAAACAATAAGCATATCCCTTAAACCACATAATTTTCTCCAATGAAAGATTTTAGCTCTCCCTGCACAGCTTTCCTTTCTCATATGTTTAAGAGGGATGCAAACCTACAAAATCTAGTTTGGTACTGTTGTGATCTAGTGGGACAACCTTGCAAGCAGGAGCCCAGACAGGAGGTGTTATGTTCCCAGGCACAATGCTCCTGGTGTCCTCATGGGCAGAGCTATCGCAGAAATGCTGGCCATCGCTGAAAGAGTTAAGAACATTTTGTCAAGGATATGCAGTTATCTGGAACTTTTGTTTATACAGAGAGGCAATAAAACATTCAGCGCCTTAGACCAGAGTAAGAAGGGTCAATACAAGCTCCAGCATTTGTATATAAATTAACCTTTTAAGTATGGCCTAATCCATAATGATTCATTGACAGGAATTATTCCAGGAGGCTGAGCTGCAACAAATTGTAGCAGTTGTAGCTAACTACAGCACCTCACAGCTGCTGAAAGCTTGTCTGCCTCTTAAGATGAGGTATCTAAGGGAACATTTTAAAAGGCTTTGACAATGTATTTCCACAATACTTCTTAGAACTAGGATGTCTCCAGTGATCTTATGTTCTTAAAGTAGAATAAAAGTATGAGGAATCTGAATATACACATGAAGGATGTTTTGAGAGGTTTTTGCTTTTGCTGTAGCTCTGACAGAATATGAAAAGGATGCTTCACTCCTACACACTGGAGTGGTCACCCAAGAGAGCTCATTTCTTCTCCTCAGTAGGATTTAGCCAGGATAGAGCAACAAGCGTTTGAGCTGAGAAGCCTGCAGCGTATTTGCAATTGTCAGAATTAAAAGTGAAGGAAGACAAAACAACCTCTCCACTCCCACCCTCTGTCAAACATGCCTAATGAATAGCTCTACATGCACTATATCAGAAACCCCAAACGTTGACGGCAGTGCGAGGCACTAATTTGTTAGTTATCATAGCTGACAAATTGTCATCATGGTTCCACTCCTTCAGAGGGTGTTGTGCATGTGACCCGGGGAAGGGCTCTCAGGCTTGAGCTAATGGGTGTATGACTTGGAACAGAAGATGATGTGCCAAGTTGGGAACCACAGAGTGGGCTGCCAAAAAAGAACAGTATAATTATCTGTGCATAATTCACGGCCGGAGAATAAGCTTTCCTCCAAAGTTGTCTGCTGTAGAGCTGTACCAGATTCATGGCTTTTGCAGTGAGCATTCACAAAGTAGTGACAATCTGTGCAGAAATGTTCACTTCTCCAAACTTTTTTTTTTTTTTTTTTTTTTTTCCCATTGGACTAAAATAGACATTTCTATAGCACTCTGCTCTCAGGACTGGTCTGTTAAGACAAGTGATGACTCACAGATGTATATTCTTACTTTCTTGGATAGTTATCTCTCCCCTCACCCCACCTAATCCTTTCACTGATGGGATTTGAGAAAAAAAAACAAACCCAACACAAAACCTCTGCAAGGAAAAGCACTAAAAATACAAACTATTGCAAGAGTATTGGCTCATTGAATCTTCAGAGCTGCTGCTATACTGGGACAACAGTGGTCCTAGTTCTCAGATTCTCAGGAGAAACACTCAGACATCATGAGCCAAAGGAAAATTTCCTTTAATTCTTAGCACTTTCAGGCAACACAACTTGCCAGTTCAGGTTCTGCTCAGCAGATGACAAGGTATAAATGTACCCATGAGAGCACATGTACATAGCCCACTGCTCTTTCACTTACTACTGGACTTATGAGGGTTATTTGGTTCTTTTAGCCTCATCAGAGATACTACCTCTTCATCCCCATTATGGAAGATAGCTACTTTGCCTCAGCAATAAGTAAAAATTCCTTTTCTAAACCGTGTTCATTTTCTTGAAGGAGATTCAGCTTTCAAAAGAGAAAGCTTGCGAAATTCCTTAGCTAGTGAATCCTTTTGGAGGAGATCATGGTGAAGGACTGAATGTCCCATAAAGCCTATTCCGAATGGGAGGGAGAAGGCTCCTACAGAAAGGCAAAGGAGATGGAAAATGTTCCCATAATTGCTGGCAAGGAAGATGCAGATTTTGCTTGGGCACATTTCTCTTTGAAAGCTGATCCTGTTTTGTAAGGGTAGACAAGGAAGAGTTGCCAAATTCGTAGGACAACGAAGTTTGGAAAGCACTGGCAAAATATGTGGAATTGGATTAAATTTGACAAAATGTCATATTGCTTTAAGGCTCCTCAGGGTGTCCTGAACCACTTTTGCTCCACGCATTGCAGCTTTCCTGTAAAGCTTTGGCACCACCACCTCCATCCTGAGCTGCTCAAAAATGCTGCTGTGGCTGTGCTAAAGCTGTAGGGATCCCATCTCATGGGAGTTTTCCCAAAGAATTGGTGCTTACCTCCTTCTGATCTATGTGTAGGAACCCCCCAGGGAAAGTTCTGGCGCTGCAGGGAGCCTGTGGGCACGTTCATGGCGTCTGTGCCATCCAGGGTGGCTTAGGCAAAGCTCACTGGGTCCAGCTGGGGGACGGAGGGGGCAGTGCTAAGTGGACATGAGAGTCTGGATCTGGAAGCACAAATGCACTTTTCAGGTTCTAACCAGCTGTTTCTGGGGTTGCTTGTGTGGTATGACGTTTGTGCACTTGTGGTGTAAGTCTACCCTGTGTCAACTGCTTTGTCTTCCATAACTTTGATATTGAAAAATTGGGACTGGAGAAAGATATCCTGGTTTTGGCAGAGTGCTTCAGCAGTAGGATATAATTTCAAGCACATGCTTAATTGCTTTGCTGGATCAGGGTGCAAATTTCTTGGTAAATACTGCAAGACTTTCACTTTCTGGGAATGCTCTTGGAAGAAGGAAACAAAAACATTTCCTCTACAAATGTTTGTGGAAAACGAATAAAAATGTGTGATGAATTTCCACTGCTTTATTGTGTTCATCAAACAGCTCAACATAGCAATAAGAACTTAAGCTTACACAAACAGTGAGGAATAAGCTTTGCAGCCTTTAACCTGAGTGAGGAAACCTTGGGTATGGATATGTCCAGCAGTCCTGCACTCATATAAGTGTCTTGTCAGACTGACCAATTGACCAGAGGGCATCAGATTGGAGCTGCCTGAGGGGTGTCTGCTGGAAAGAGCCCAGGGACCAGCTGGTTCCACACCTGAGGCTGCTTTGCTGATAACCAGATGACTCTAGTTTCCAGACATCCCAATCTGAGAGCTTTCATCATCATTGCATTCACTATGAGGAAATTCCAAGAAAAAAAAAAAAAACTCATTAAAGTGCTGAAAAATCAGTACTTTCAATACACATGTTTTTTCATACATGTAACTAGCCCCAGCATTGATCTAACATAAATGGTAGCATTTATGAGGCCGATAATCCAGCTTCTCATTGATCTTGGCAGTACTAGTAGGGGGCAATATTTACATTTGGTTGATTTGCTCTTGGACAAATTTTCTCCACAGTATTAAATACAAAGAAGCTTTCCATTAACACCAGGAAACCAGGGATTTTCATTCATCTATTTTTTTTAATCTATTATTAACAAAAAAATAAATACATGGCCTGCTTCTCTATTCTGTTGTTGGTCTTATACTGGGATAGCTGCACTCAGTAAAGGAAAGTAGCAGCAAAAGAGAGCTGGACCCTGAATATTTGCAGAAAACAGCAGAGTGTTCTCCTTTTTTAATTACAAAAGAACTCTTATCCTCCTTCTCCTAGCAAAACAGAGCAAAATCAATATTCTTCCCTGGGTCATTTCCCTAAGCTTCCTTCTTTCCTCGACACTCTTGCCTCATGCTATCTCCATTCTGGAGATACTCTGCTCTTTTGGTAAAGAAAGGAGGAAAACGGGCTTTTTTTTTTTTTTTTTTTTTGAATAAGTCTTTGGATGCATTTTAGGCTAAGATGAATTTCACCATAAAGTGTCTGTTTCTCTCTGGGTATGATATAGAGTTCAAGCCCTAAAAATGTACGTGTGTGACTGTATAAATTTTGCCCATTGCATCTGGGCAGTCTCATCATGTCTGGCCAGTTTTATCCCACAAACTGGTAAAGATTCTGACCCCTTATGAAAGCACAAAGGAGTTGCTTTTCCTGCATGTCTCACCCCACCACTCTGGCAGCAGCTCAGGGTACTGTGATGGATGATGCCGTTATGGACACCTCCAGCCTCCTCCTGGGAACACGACAGGGAGACAAGAATTGCGGGACAGAAGCATTTATTGGCACCAGGAAGCCAGTGTCTGTGGCGTATCAGCACAAACAAAGAGATTGTCTTAACAGAGAGCCACACCTAGAAGTATTACAGTCCTCTCATGGGACCACATAGCATGTGATACATGAACCCAGGTAGTGAACCCATAGCAAGCAAGGAAGAGCAAGTTTACAAAGCAGCAGCTAGAAAACAAGCAAGCAAGTAACGTGAAAGGAAACAAAATCCCCCAGTATAGTAGCTGGGAAGCCAGAACCAAGTCTGTATGCAGAGCTGACCATGAAAGATAAAGATGAGAAAATGAAGGTAAAGATTTTTACTGTCTCACTGGGAGTTAAAGGACAAGAAGCAAGTGAGATGCGGTTGCCAGGAATAATGCCTGAAACACTGGAATAGCTGATAAAGGTGTTTGATTAGGATCATGACCCTGCAGACAGAATGAGACTCTGGAGAAATATTGTATCTTTTACCCCACCTCAAGAAGCAGGAGCTGAGATAGACACCCGCCTTCCAGAGCTGCAAATCTATAGCTCTGGAGATGTTAAACACTCCCTAAATGGAGCCAAGATCATCTGTAGGACATGAGTCCCTCTTACAGAAAGGTATAAAAAGAGGAGCTCTAGCCCTAGAGAAACACCTCAAGATAGCAAGGGAACAGCTAGCTATCCCGGGAAAAGGTCAAACCAATACAGCAAAGGAAGGCAGTGAGTGAGAGGGAACAGTCTACCAATAACACACGCAGAAGAGGCCAGTGTGGGAGCTCTGTAGTGAAACAACAAGAGAGGCTGAAAGAAAAATGCCTGGCAAGGGCAAAGATGCAGGAGAGGTGGAGAAACAAAACATCTGCATCAATCCTGCAACTTCCTAAAGAATTAAAAAGCAGAATGTCTTTCAGATATCTGCAGCGCAGCTTCAGCAGAAGGAGGGACTTTGGGGGTCCACACACCTGGCAAAGCACGGTCACCTGTCTTCAGAACCCACATCTGCCCTTACATCAACAGCGAGGTCAGAGCCAACTGAGTCATGAAGCCATGATACCGTTGACAGAAGCGATAAGCAGCAATTCTAATCTGGAGAAATGTGACCACATCATGCTGATGAACAATAAAACCACTTGAGGTCAATGGGCAATGCAGGCTGTTGATAATATATCCATGAAATACGGGATGTTATTGCTCAGAATTTATAGCAGTTGACATTCAAGATCACCACCTGGGCAGAGTGCTGGGGCAGTGCACAGCCTTCCTCTGGTCACGGTACAAACCCTCAGAACCTTTCACTTGTATGAGGAGACAATCTAAGTGGGCCATGACCAGGATCTGAACAGGACTAAAGGGCATAGCTCTCTTTCCTGTGCCACATCAGAAAAGATAACATGGCCAGAGAATTTGGCCCAGACGCTGCCTGCATTGTGATCAGAGACCTCCTGACTGCACGTTCCTGTGCATGGTGTACAAAGGGTAAAAGGGCAATCAAATATTCTGCCCTGCTTTGGGCACCCATTTTTGGACTTGTCTGAATACCTACACAAGCTACCAGAGATGGATCAGGTCCAGAGCTTATATGTTCCTGTTTCAGCAAGTGCATTATATTCTTTACAATAGATCTTATGCTGCTAATTTATATAATCATCAAAAATTATGTCTTCAGCCTGTATTTTTAAAAGATGGCTAAATTCATGGTTTGCCTACTGTGCCAAGAGGCTGGCACGTGGCCATGTGCTTTCACACATCTCCTTGCAGACTATGGGGTCGAATTCTAAAACCAGCGGTGCCATCCTGCAGATGAAGAAATCGCATCTACGTGAGCTCAAGTGCAATCACAGTGGGACCAGCTGCCTCTTTGTTTGGCATCAAGATGTATAAATATCTGACACATCCTATGCAGGTACCTATATATTTCAAAGTAACTGACATTCTAGAATTATCAATAAAAGTAAGATAACTTACTCAATGATCATCACTTCCTGACAGCTGAAATTTGAAAGGAATCTGCTCTGTCCTTCTTTTAATGAAAATAAGTAACAAAACGTGAAGCTTGTCTCTCACTATCAAAACCAACTTGGCTGACGTGTATTAAAGACAGAGTAAGAATTGTTGAGAAACAACGGGGAAGGAATAGGCAGAGATTTTAAGCTGGACATTCTTTCCAATAAATATACAGCAGCGCAGATGACCTAGCTTTAAACATGGCCTTGTGGAACATCTGTTCTGTTACTCCATCGCATACCAGGTAAAGCATGAAACGTATATTTAAACATGTATTTCTTTTGTAAATACAATTTTTGAAGCACAACTTGAGACAAGACATCCGTGCAACAACTGTAGATAAAGATACAGCATTTAATTCTCTTGGAAAAGTTATGCTTCACAAAGTCCTTCATGGGGAATTATAGATTTTCTGTTCTGGCAAGGTACAAGCAAGATCCAAGAAAACAATCCCTTGCA
>JAOEHY010009210.1:33112-43555 GCA_025447955.1 Psilopsiagon aurifrons
GGGGGTGGGGGGTTGGGGAGTGGGGTGAGGAAGAAGAGAAGTATCCGAATCTGGATGATGATGCTGATAGTGACTGTTACTAAGTGCACCTGCCTCTCAGAAGTCCCAGTCTCATGCTCCGGCCAGTAGGATTTTGAAGGTATATGTGTACCTTAAAAATGTAATTAATACCTTGGTGAAGTCTTCAAAGGGCAGAAGTTCCTGGTTGTTATCTGTTTCAGCAGAAACAGAAAAATACTGGGCATCCTCCGGTTTGAAGCGAAGTGGAGATAATATCCAAAGGAGAGAGAGGACAAGGGAAAATACAGTGAAACTACCAGGATGTGAGACAGCAGTGATAAGGATATGAGGGCTCCGCAGTGATGTGGCAATTCCCTTAGCCTGTGGCAGGAATATTTCTCACTGATTAGAGCTAATTAGGGAGGACAAGGGTTGAGTCTTTTTTATTCTCCTCAGTAAATTTGCCTTTGATGCAGGCTGGTTATAGCACAGCCCTAGTTCTAAAATGGGTTTTGTGCATCCTTCCTTCACCAGTCCATTTAAATAAATACAAAAAGCTCTCTAGGTCGGTTATGCACAATAAATCTATTTTGGTTCCAGATGACTGATTTCTTTGGCTCTGCAAGCAAGGTGAGAACATCAGTTTTGTTTCTTTTTAGCACTGTAAAGGAAGTCTTGTTTAATTTTGTGAGTGCTGGAAACAGTTCAGAGAAAAGGTAAGGAGGTGGTAAGGATTCTGGTTCTGCGCATCTTATTGAGGTACTACAACTGACTTACTGGTAAGAAAGTTCAGAAATTTCATGACCAGAAATTGTGGATGACTGGTATTAGGGAAAGGATTCAGTTGTCTGTCCTAGCACAGATAGGACAGAGAACTGAATCAGAATTAAATCAGTTAGTCAGATCAGTCTGTTGGAGGCTGAAACTGGACAAACTCAGGCTGGCAATAAGGGAGGCAGTGCATTACTGAAACAATTCACTTAGGGTTGTTGCAGACTTGTCCTTAAGAGAAGCCTGGGTGGCTTTCTGCAGTTCAATTGTGAACTGTGGGTTTGGTTGCTCGAAAGCCTGGGTGAGGTTCTGCTGCCTGCATTATGCAAGTAGCCTCTAGCCTTCAAACCAACTAATCCAAGTACCATGAGCAATGGGCAGATCTCTGAAAGTTGTAAGGTTTGAACTGCACATGCCCTAGAGACATGCAATTTAAATACCAAATGTCCCAAATGGTCAAAAAGGGAGACTCCTTGGGAAACCCAAATATTTCACCATATTCATCAGAAAAACTAAGACCTCAATCATAGAGGAGTATGCCTGCAGTGACATACAGTTAAATCCAGGCTGCACCCAGCAGCTTACAAGCACAAGTATGCTGTGTCAGGGAGCAGTGGGCACTTCTGCACGGCACCATGCAATGTAAGAGGATTGAGAAGCCAAAGCCAGGTCAATGCCCGGCCACACCCAGCCAGCCTTGATCCTTCCATCTGCTTTCTGCCCAAAGCTCACCTGCTGAACTCTGCTGGGTGAGCCGAGCACAGCTGCTGACCTCTCACACAACCCATCAGGCTTCCGTTGCAGCTCCATTACTGTGCTCGTAATTGCTGTGCACCAAAAGATGGTTGCTGGCCAGCCAAAGTCCCCCAGCTCTGCAGGTTTCTGCCTTGGCCAGTGGGGGAATGATGTGGGAATGGTGTGTATCTAAGCTGGTACAGAAGAGCAAGCTGGTAACTTGGGATTCATGAGGTAAGCCTGAGCGCTCTGTGTGTGATCAAAGAAGCATTTGCTGTTTTAGTTCCTTTTATTGTGTTTAGTGAAGTGTCCTTTTTTCTCTGAAATGCTGAGCCTTTTGGTTGGCACAGTTTGGGCTTTTGGCACATTTAAGGGTTTTTTTTTTCCCCTCTGCAGTTAGGAAAAGCTCTTTTTTTAACTGTGAACTTCTTCACAAAAAAAAAAAAAAAAAAAAAAAAAAAGCCCAAATCTTAATAAAATCTGAAGATGGCAGCAATGAAACAGTAGCAAGGCTATGGCTACAGCTTCCTGGGCAGATTTGCTTCACACCTTGAAGAGATACCCAGCCCACTGCTAAACTGAGTTTGTCAGGTCTCATATCTTGGCAGTTTGGGTCCATGGCTGAGTTGGCTAGCCCTGCATCACCAGCAGGACTGTCCAGCCCTCCTCTGGGAAGGGCAGTGCTTGCCCACCATGGATGCCCATAGGCAGAAGCTGCCGGCGCAGAGCCCACTGGAAACCCCAGCCCTCCTCAGCATGTTTGAATGCCCTCTGCAAACACAACACAGGTGTGTACACAGGGTGAGAGTATTTGCTGTTTTGTTTGTACTGAGTTGATGTACACTGAGGCTTTTAGGCATGATGGTTTTGTTGTGTTCATATTTTATATCCTTTCTAACATCAGCAGACTGTATCACACTGAAACTGTAAATTGATTTCATGGGTTGGTCATCTCAGAACAATGTCCAGCCTGCAGCAGACAGATATGCTGTACTTAGGTTCAGAGATAAGGCTTGCTTTGTCAGTGGTAAAAGTAGTATCACCAGTGTTGCTGGCCAGTAGCTGCGGTCTGTAGCACCCGACTTCCTCTTCTGCTGGTCCCAAGGTTCCTCCTCTGACTTTCCCTGCAGGTAAGTGTGGAGGAGTTCAGCAAAGCTCACCCACCACCACCAGGAACAGTCAGAGCAACGTGGCTGTGATAGAAAGTGATAAAGCAACAGCTATCACCATGAGTTACCAGCACGGAATTTACCGCAGTGAAATCCACTCTGAAGAGTGAGGCTTCATCCTGAAAAAGGGCACAGAACAGTTCAATATGCCAGCGAGCTGCTGCAGAGGACAGGAGACAGTAGGTCTAAGTGCCTCATGGAGGCTGTTTGAGATTCCCTTACAGATTGCCAAATAAATCACAGGCATGGCAGCAACAACAGCCTTTGGGGCTCTTTGGAGGGGGAGAAGATCCATCAGCTGCCTAATGCTTGTGTCCTCAACTGTAGTGAGTCCAGAAGGTGCCTGAGGCTCCTGGCTGTGGTGCTAATGTCTGATTTCCCCCAATTAGTTGTGTGATGGTCGGTGGGACAGGAGGCTGAGAGGGTGAGCAGGTCTTCCTGGACAGCATGGTGGGGGATGATTAGGCAGGGACTGGCAGCGTGCTCCTGCTGCTGCTACTGCTACCGTACGGTGCTTCATGGAGAGGATGCAGAGGCGTAGCAGGCAAGCAGCAGGAGAGTAGGATGCCACATGGCGAGGAGGAGGAAAAGAAAGAGGTGGAGGAGTAGGCAGAAGGGAGATTCAGTTTAACATGGCATGCCAGGCCTCCACTGCTGCTTCCCTCCCTCAGGCCTGCTCATCATGAATTTAATTTGCGCATGGGGTGAGGGGGATTTTGTTGGCATGGTTGTATTCTTATTTGATGTGCTCCTTTGCATGGCAAATGCTGGTAGTGTGCTCATCGCTGTGCATATAGGCAAACGTGGCCTTGGGTGTACTTCAGTATAAGGCCCTGATTCTGCAAACACTTGAATAATCTAAAAAGCAAGAGGATTTAGTAATATGCTTTAAATGACACCTGTTTGTGTCTTTATCTCTCTTTCCTTCCACCTCCCAGTATACTTTTGCTTCTGGAAAGCTAGTTTGAGCTCAGTATCTCAATTAAGATTTGAATACAGAAAACATAGCGGGGTTTTGGTTGGTTGTTTTGTTTTTGGTTTGCTTTTTATACCTACAGAGGTTGACCTCATCTATATGTATTCAGAAAAACAAATAAAATCCACTTTTGCCCTGTCCAAGATAAGATTCAATACAAAACACCTTCTTTCGCAGGAAAGTCTCAGGAAGGGTCAGGCTTCAAATGGTGGCAGCTGGTACGTGAGAGCATTGCTATTTGGAAAGGTTTGTCTTAACCTGACTCAGAAGAACTTAGGTATGCACTTTGGTAGATGATTGTCTGCTTTGCTCATAGGCATTAACTTGCTTTCTTAAAAAATTAGATTTGGGAAAGCATCTATTGAATTTTTGAGCAATTTAGCGGAAGGCAATGCAGTTACCTGTAATTCTGAAGGGATCAGAAAATTCACAAAAGGTAGAATAAGTGTATATATATACACACGCACATATATATATATGTTTAAAAAAATCGATTTCTAAATACATTCCTGGGCTTTGGTATGGAGGCTCTAAGCAGCAGCAGACAGCTCCCCTGTCTCAGAGGCTGCAACACTGTTTCACAAAGGCACAGAGGTGCAGGAACCACTATTCAAATGCAGCCCCTCAACTTGGGACCGCAAGTGGGTTCTATTTTGGTCCTTGCTTTTGAGGCTGCTTTTGATGAAGGGATCAGAGTTTTTCAGCTCCCTGCCATTACATGTTGCTGTTGACCTCTACCTGCTTCTAGCTTTTAGAACTTTGTTTCCATTTCCATTTCTTTAGTGTGAAGGTTAGGGATGGGAATCTGTATTTTTACAATCTTGGCGCCAGCTGCTGTGTGCTGTTGCACTGTGGCTCACTTTTACCTCTCTTACATTTCCTCATGTGTTTCTAGACATAAATTGTCTAAAATATCTGCTGGAATATGGCCTCTGGACGCACATATCCTGGTGACCAGGGACATAAACTGTTGTATGGCAAATCCCAACTTGATCAAATTGGCAACAGAGCCTCAGGAGTTATTTAGGCAACAAATGACCAGATTTTGGCAGCAGGTAAGCCCCAAATTAAGAATCTGCGCATTATTTTTAATGTGGCTTGACGTGTCCCCTTCAAAATCAATCTTTTCTAAACTACCTTTTTCTTTCCTCCTCTCAGCAGACAGTTGTTTTGGATATCCCTTGTGTTGCTGTTACATGATCTCTGGCGAACACTTCCAGCGGGCTATCATAAATCTTCAGTTTCTTGTGTTTCATGTTATCTTCAGACAGCCCAGTTACAGCCCAGGCCATGGAGAAGCTAGCAAGAGGGTGATCCTGCAGTCACCGGGCATCTGCAAATTCAAGGGTGTGCAGGGACAGGCACAAACCTGGAGTACCATCCACTTACGACATTCAGTAACTTATTCCAATTGACCCTCTCCTTGTACAGCCCAGTAGCTGCAAACTGAGTAATAATATGACATTTAATATTGCTGTTGTTGAAGAAGAGAGGTAGAGGTGGTATTGAGAGATGAATTTTTAGCAGTTAAGAGAACTGGCTTTTTAGTCTTTATAATCTTGCATTTTTGCTTCTGTTCCACAGTTTGACTGGGTAACCTTTCAAGGTTATAGGAACACCTTGTATGCCTCCTTTTGCTCATTATTAGGAGAACCATCTCAACCTTTATGAATCACCAGGAGATGCAAGTGAGACATAAATGCAAAAATAATATTATTGGTATTGTATTATTATTTTTCCTAAGGAAATCACTGTTTTCCACAAAGCAGAGCACATGATTTCTTGTTTGTTGTGTAATAATAGCCTTGCATTTTGATGGCAAGTAGGACACAGATACAGCTTTTCAGTGATGTACAGTACTCTCTCTTATCTTTAATTAAATACTATTCCCTCGTATTGGAACATATTCTATGATTACACATGTTTACAGTCTCTAAGTAACTTACCATCAAATACACTAATGAAAATCAGTGCCCCCAAGCGACTTGTGCCTTTTGTCCTGGACTATCCCACACCTCTCACATTTTTTATTTTTTTATTATTGCTTCTAGTTTCCATTTTAAAAATTAAAGGGTTGAATTAAACACTTCTGTATGAATTTCCTCCAACCATCTCTGCTTTTGATCTAGGGACATGTACCTATCTAGCTCTCTGCCCTTCCCCAGAACAGTAACCCCTGGGGATACCATAGAGCATAGAGATGATACAATTTAATAAAGTCACAATAAAACATCCAAGGCCTTTCATACTTTTCACTTTCTTTAACTCAATTTATTTTTCATTTCATGGACAGAGATTTAGTCCTGGTATTAGTTTATGATTTTGCTGAAAGAATTACTGAACACATACAAAAAGGAAATACTATTTTTATTATTTATTTTGTGCCATGTATACCATAGGAAAAAAAAAAAAAAAAAAAAAGAGTTGAAATCACTTCAATACCGCTGTGTTTTTCATTACAAAGTTATTACATATAGAAATTACTCCAAATTATCTGAAATGAATGGAAATTATGAGGTTTAAATTCCCCAGGTTACTGCAAGCACAGCTCTGGAAATTTATTTTGTCATCTTGCTGAACATAATTGCTACAACAAAATTTCTTCCATTTTACAACCACAGCATAACTTATTTATACCAGTGTTGTTGTAATTTTATATCAATAAGTTGCATGGAAAGGAGTACACAGGTGGTAATTGAAAACAATAATTTGTAGTGGGGTCCAGGTGGAACAGTCGGCTTAGAAAAGACTTCATCTGCTGTTCCGTACATGCTTCGCATCAATGTGGCCTTTAGGGTACCATGAAGCCTCTGGTCCACCCAGCACTGAGGTGTCTTGATCATCCCAAATTACATTTCAAAGTGTCAGCAGAGGTGAGACCAACCAGTCTATCATCGTGGCACTGACCTGCAGCTCACAGGCAGAAGCAAAGGCAAGGTGCCTGGGGAGAAGGTGAAATCAAAACTGGGAAACTGGCAAGCACGATCATGGAGTCAGGAGCAGCATCCTTCAAGGAACTAACCTGGAAGGAAACACAATCCAGGACTGGGTTGTGCATGTGGGAGTGCACAAGCATGTGTTCTTGGTGCATTACAGCCAATACCAGCTGTTGCCCATGGCTTTTCAGCTTGACCTCATCCTCAATGCGGGTCACAATACATTGTCATTTGTTTGTCAAAGGGAATGCTGTTATTTGATCATTTTCAATTAAGATGTGAGTAGTTGCCTGAGCCAGAGCAATGATGTTCACATTCATACTTTGCTTCACTCTTTATGAACAGGAATGTGCAATTTGGGTGCCATACACAAGCACTCCCAGGCCAGGCATCCGCACTTCTGCGATCCGTAATTGTCACCAGGAATAATGAAACTGCAGAGGCTGGTACTGAATCTAGAAACTGATGAATTTCCCTGACTGATTTCTGTTGCCCAAGTTAAAATAATAAAAATAAAAACAATAACAGTGCAAATACGTTACTACGGATATAACCTATTTAAATAAAGTAGGAAGAACATAGAGGAATAAAGGACAAGAATGAGTGAGGTGCTGTTCTCTTCTGATATTCAGATTTGAATTTCCATGATTCACAAGAGACAGGCTGGAACGTTTCTGCCATGAGTTCAAGCAGAAGATTTCATTGCTGTGTTCAGAGCTTATAGCCCTTTGTTATTTGAAACAATCCAAAGATTTCAAATCCTCTTAAAACTATCTAAGAAGGGAAAGAGAAGAAATTGGTTGAAACTTGCACTTGAAAGCAGAGGAGTGCTGTATGGATCCCAAATTCCAGGTTGTATAAGTTCTGAGGAGAACCCATCAAGAGAGGAGGGGGTTCTTTGTCCCCTTCACATGCAAACCAAATTGCACATGAATATCTGTCTCTCTCTCTTGAAAGTGTTAGGAATTTCCACAATGGAGCAAATTTTAAAAGTACCTTTTCAGACAAAAGTACCCCTAAATTTCTAGGAGCTTTTCCAGGATTCTTATTTTTCTCTTACAGAACAACTTATGGTGGTTCACAAAACTCAGCTTATTGCACCAAGCAATGATGGCATTTGTTTTCCAAAGACACAAACAAACCTTGGATTGAAGTTGTTAGGGAAGACGTGCCAGCTTTTTTAAAAAAAGCCTCCCCAGCAACAGTGGATTTTGCCCATCTTCCTTTCTTTCTTCGAGTTTTCTTTATTATTATTATTTTTATTATTTTTTTGTAAATAACGGTCCTCACGGGGGTGTTATGTGGATGCCCAAATGGAGTTCATTGTAGGACAGAGCATATCCAGTAGATGGGATGCTTCACTCTTATTTACATTCCCCTCTACCTTTGCCTGTCGACATGTGTATCTAGATGCAGGTTGCCCTTTGCAGGATGAGAGAAGGTGCTGGAGAGAGTTGTTATCTGATTGTTAGAGAGCCTCAAGTTACAAATGTAGTGGCAGGTCTTGTTCTCCCTACAGTCCCTGAGAGTCCTGCAAGTGATTTTGGTGGGAACACAACTGAATCTCTACTATCTGAAAACATGAAGCTTAAACAGATCAAATTTTGCCTTTAGGAATGCACCAGTTGCACTGAGGAAAGGAAACAGAGCCAAATCCTTCATTTTATCTGACTAATAAATAAATAAGCATATATATAAATCAGTGTTTTTCTTGTGCTCTGGCTTGCTGGTTCCATGATTATTATTCTTTATTTTCTTCCCTCTTTCCTTTTTCTTTTTTTTTTTTTTTTTTGAGGGTGGGGTGTGGGGGAGTGTGGGGAAAGGTACTGTTTTGATCTTGTTAATTTTAATTGAAAGAAGGTGTAGGAGATAACTGAGCCCCAGCATTTGCACTGTTATCTGGTATGTTTGACATTTGGAAAGAGTTGGAAAAATGAAAAGACTCTGCAGGAAAAAGCAAAAAAACAAACACAAAACACACCAAACAAAAACAACAACAACAAAACCCTAACAAACCTCAACACAAAACAACACGCGCACGCACAAAAAACACAACCAAAAAACCTCAAATCCACCAAACCCCACAGCCCATTGACTGAGCAGGGGACTCCAGGGAAGGTTTAGAATGCAAATGTTGAGAAAATTTCATTTTCTGCCTGCACTCCTGGAAACATCAGGAAGTGACAACCACCGAAAATAAGGAGACACCAAATGTCTTCAAAACACGGCAAAATCTGTATTGCTTTTGGCTCTCTCAAAAAAGTCTTGGGAGTGGGGCAGGGGGCAATACATTTTCCTCTCAAGCCTGTGTTTCACTGCACCCTCAAATATACCAGTGTCATGGTAAAGAAAATCAAGTGAATAAATGTTGCAATTTGTATATATTTGAATAGATAACAAGAACAATTTTACTGTTTGCCATAAATGAAAACCCCACCAAATCATTCCTCTAATTGAGGTTCTGAAGCTCTGTTTATGGCTGCAAAGTGATTTGATACAAAAAAATTACACATTTTGAGTTATTATATCACCCAGAAATTTGATGCCACTTAACTATGTAATTTTCAGAAATGATATAAAACCACTGCAGAAAAATATTCAGGGAAGCCCAAAAGACCTCTTTTTATCTTTTTTTATGGGTCTAAAATGAGAACTCGCAGAGATCCTTGCACTGTATGTGAAGGCTGAACTGCCACCTCGGGAACTTTATTAATATGTATGTAAATGTGATATGGTTAGATCCTGTGTTTCTGTGTCTTTTCACAAGGTGGAGCGGCTAACTAAGCCGATCAGATCAACACCCTGTGTTTATTATTATTTATTTCTCTTCCCAAGCAGCAACATTTAAAGATTCTAAGAGAATGAGGACAGCAGCCTCATTTATGTCAAGACTGTCTCAAACCTCCTTCCTTCCTCCCTTCCTTCCCTCTCTTTCCCCCCCCTCCAACTCCCAGATCTGTATCAAAAACAATTTACTTCTAACTTAGCATGAGCTTTCTCAGTAAAGACTGGGAAGAAACTAAAATCACATCACACAGAATCTGCAGCTCCAATTTTTCTTCCACTGAAAAGTTATTTGAGCAAATGGAGAGAAAGTGGAAATGTATTCAAAATGTGTCCAAGTGACATATCAAGCTTATCCTCTGTGAGGACATTGGGACTTCCTCTTTGCACTGAAGCCACTGTTATTTATGTATCTATATCCATTCCAAATTTTAGCTGAAGACGTTGCACGATTAAAAATAAAAAAATAGAAAAATTTAAAAAAAAAAAAAAGGAAGGAAAAAAAGAAAGAAAAACCCACAAGCTGAACATGTGTGTGCAGAGAGTTCTTGACTCAGCATGCCTTGTTGTATATAGGATAAAATGGAATATTTAACATCATATTAGCCTGATTTCCCTTATGATAAGGGCAGTGTTTCTGGATGAGAACTCTTCAAATCCCTGGTGTATTATGAAGACAGAAAAGACGATTACTTTAATACAAGTTATTTTCTGCAAGAGAGTGCTTTTCCCCCTCTAATTTTAAACAAGGGACTTTAGCACCTTTGAAGCTAGCTAAACGGCTGCTCTTGCAGGTTTTGCTCCCGTTTTGCCTGGCTGTTTTTATTTCTTTAGGGGATTTTTTTTGTTGTTGAAGTCGTTGTTGGGGTTTGAGTGTTTTCGTTGCGGCTACTCGGAGTTGCGGCTCCAGATTCGTAGGCCGGTGGCGGGAGCCCGGGCTGTATGTTTCCTCCACGTCGGGCGAGCAGGGGCCGAGGTACGGGCCCCCTTTGCCGCGGTCACTAAGCACGGCCGTGCAGACCGTGACAAAGCAGAGAGATGCCGGGGCCGCCGCCGCCGCCGCCCGGGGCAG
>JAOEHY010009212.1:4125-22886 GCA_025447955.1 Psilopsiagon aurifrons
TCATCCTCGTGGCCTCCTCTGCACTTGTTCCAACAGTTCCATGTCCTTTTCATATAGAGGACAGCAGAACTGCACACAGTACTCCAAGTGAGGTCTCACAGAGCAGAGGGGCAGGATCGCCTCCCTCGACCTGCTGGTCACACTCCATTTGATGCAGTCCAGGATACGGTTGGCTTTCTGGGCTGTGAGCGCACACTGCAGCCCCCTCATGTTCATTTTCTCATCGACCAACACCCCCAAATCCTTCTCCTTGGGCTGCTCTCAATCTCTTTTCCAAAGATGCTTCAGAAGACCAGAGGAAAAGGAGAGCGGAGAGGGGTGTGATGTGCCAGCAGCCCTCTCTCAGCGCTGGGCTCTCGGGCTGCTAGTTGGGTTAGAGATCATAGTGCTGCTGGCTCAGAGCACACAGTGACCTTGGCTCTGACTTGGGAACTCTGCAGCCTCAGAGGGTTTTTTCCTGCTCGAAGAAGCACAGTTTTAAATTATAAAACCTTCTGTATTTGTAGTGGACTCGAGGAAAATTGATCGAGATGCAAAAATTCCACCTGAAACTCTAAAAGGGCTGAAGGACTTGGGTCTCTTTGGCATGCAGATTCCAGAGGAGTATGGTAAGTGATCACAAAAGAATGACCCAGTAGTCTGTATTAAGTATTGCATTTTTGGGTCTTGCAAGCTGTGTCTGTACTGTTCCATGTGTGGGCATTTGACTATAATCAGGAGGTGAGTCTTCCTCCCCAGTTACCAGGGATGTGGGCACCATGGATGTGGAGGGAGCTCTGAGTACTCGTGCCTTGGGTGCCAGAGTGTACTCTTAGATGGTGTAAATCCCTCTTGGTGTAGGATTTTCCTTTTTGTTACCCTTTTGGGTGCAGTAGAGTTGCTTGGCATCCCTCGGGACTTGCAGATCTTGCTGGTGGTTCCTGAATTGTCCTGAGTCTGAACTCCAGGGGACCTGGTCATGGAACTGATCCATCCAAGCTGTCATTGGCAGATAGATGTGTGTTTGACCATATAGAAGTGCGAAAGTACAATATCTGTTTATTAAAAGTATGGCTTTTGTATAAAATCTTTCTCGTGCAGTGCAGAACAGAAAGTTCATGTGTTAAAGGACATTATAGTGCCAACTGAGACCAGAGACAACAGTTCTTCAGTGGATTAACGCTTAAACTTCCAAAGGAATTGTCAAGAAAATGTTGCTCTTATGCATAGAATAATACTTAGGGTTGACACTGACAGTTCACATGAAATTTCTGAAGACCTTAGATCATTGCATTGTCACTTTCTGTTATAAAAGAAGGAGACTGTAAAGGAAACAGCTCAGAGGAGGACAGAACTGACCAACTGTAGATCGTTTCAGTGGGGAAGATACCTGATTTTTCAAGAGAATAGTGGGAAGCTACATATTTTTTCAGTGATTCCAATCCTACCACAGCAAGCTGGAGATGTAGTTCAGTATTTACATGGTGCTAAAGTAAAACCCTATTTTTCATAGCATCTTTTACTAAACCTTTTCTGTTGTGTTAGGCAACATAACCAGTGCTGCTGCGCTGCACTGATTTCAGTTCTTGAAGTAAAGTGTTTATATACAAAATCATTAAAGTATGTTGGAAATTTGGCATGTACTGTAACTTGGTGTGATTGCTGTTGATTAATTGTTAATTAATGCTTTTGAAATGCTTTAGAAATGGTATTAGATGTTTTTCATGGTGTTTGTGAGATACGATGCGAGAGTCAGTTAGAAAAGAGGTTTTCAAGTTCTCTCCAGTTTTCTCTTAAGGATGGTGTCTTGGTAGGAGAAAGATCTGGACAGAGCACTTGCACCCATACGGGGAAAGAGAGGTGTTTAGGAGTTAAGAAGTACATTGGAAGAAGGCAGGAGGTTAGTGTCCCCTGAATGGAGGGGTTGGAAGCTGAGAACACGGACAGAACTCGAAGCAGAGTGTTGAGAAGCATCATGACGTTGGAAGTGTAACTTCCCATTGATTAACTAGAAATGAGTTTCCCACTCATTTTCCCACTCAGTCCTTTTGAAGGCTCTCAAAGGCAATGTATTTGACTTTGAAATCACACTTCAATAAAATGACCTTGTATTGGTTTGAAGCTTGTGAAGTAATATTCTCTCAGCTTCCAGTTTATAAACCCCAGAAGATGGAAAGCAATCCCCTTGGACAACAAGCCAGTCCTTTCTGCACCACAACTAGTGTGCTTCTAACCAGGTTATTCCCCAGTTTCTGTAGTTTGAATCTTCTGTGCTGTATTTTTGTTGCTGGTGCTCATTGCATTTTAAAACTCTTCAGCCACGCATACTCAGTGCTTCCTGCATTGCATGAGATTCTTCATAGTGGTTGTTTATTTGCTAGAAGCATTAAAATGCAGGATATTAATAGGGAAAATGAAGCTCGCGTAAATGATGAGTAAAGACTCTTTAACATGGGCACCAGTGGAATTAGTGTGCACGTCATTAGTAGTCTCCAAGGTGGCTCTTGAACCCAGCCCCAGTCAGGAAGGGGAAAAGAAGTAAGAGTGTATAGGTAGGAGAAGCTTTCATTCACATAAGCATGCTCAAAAGGGGAAGGGTGTAAGAGGCAGTGATATGGATTAATTGCTCTTCTATTTATTCAGTGTGAATAAAACAGTGGACTGTCGAGATACCTGCTGAAATACGGTATTCATTATCCTCACTTAAGAGCACTGTTCCAAGTAGAGAATTATAACCTGGATAAAAGATAATCTTAATTGAAGCTGTTTATTCAGCAGTGACATATCAAATACTCTGAAATTACAGGCAGCAGGACTTGCAGTCCTGAGCACATGAAATTCTTGAGCATTAGGCTCCTGCAGACGCAGCTTTGATTTATCTTACTTCTGTTCTTTTGAAGCTCCGTACAAATAATCTCTGAGGGTGCAGCAGCAGATCTCAAAATTCCTCCACAAAGGATGTGCTGGCATCAAGTCTGTTTCTTGATACACTCACATTTTCTGATGGAGGACACTTTTGAAAGGTTGTTCTTTATCCTGTACTTGTGCACACACTACATCCAGTCTGCACGAAGGCGCTCTCCAGTGAACGGTTACATTTGTGAGGTTCCTGCCTTTGAAAGAGGTTTTTTGGGGGGCGGGGGGCAAGGTAAATTGCAAGGTATTTACTTGGAATGAAACATTGCAGGTGGCCTCGGTCTGTCAAACACCATGTACGCGCGTCTGGGAGAAATCACTTCTTTAGATGGATCCATCGCGGTTACTCTGGCAGCTCATCAAGCCATTGGCCTTAAGGTAACGCTGTTCTCTTAGGACAAGTAGTTCTACACAGCATGCATAGGAGAGGTGGGGTGACGTTTGGTTTAGCCTGGAGTGGGGGTATAGCAAATAAGTACTCTGAAGCCTCACTGAGGTGGAATGTTCTGGTTGTTGGTGCCCTGGCACACTCTGCCAGTGACTCAGTGCAAGGCTTTCATGCAGTGATAAGGCCTGGGTGTGAAGTACATGAGGAAGCTCTTAGTCCAGGAAGCACTGAGATGATAATTGTGTGGAAAAATACCTTAACTTATGCCGAGTTTGTTTCTTAATTGAGCCAATGGACACAAATAGGTAGAATAAATATTGAAAGAAATGAAACACTGGGGGCTAAAATTAAGGGGAGGTGGCAGAGCCATGCAGAGGGCTCAGGAGGCTGCATTGTGGCTGAGTGAGGCTGCAGGTTGGGGAGCTTAGAGGAGAAAACTCCTCCAAGACCAACGTGCTATGGCAGGACTGTGGATTTTAAACTCCTGTACTACAGCCTTGCGTATTTAGCTTCTGTGGTGGATGGATGGTAGGAGCCTGAAGCTTGAAACAGCAGTAACTTCATTATAACAAGAAAAAATTATGTGGCTTTGGCATCTGTTTTTGTATTTTGATTGTGCTTTGTAAGAAACCCGCTGTACAAAAGCTGACAGATGATGGAAGTAAGTGCACTCTCCCACAAACTTGTGCAATGCCGTCTAATGAAAGAATTTGGAACCTGAATAAATTGTGTGTTGTGTTCTGTGATGGGCTTTGCAAATGCTACTTCTGGGGTTATTGAAATCAAACTACGTTGGTAGTACTGAAGGTCTGACACACTGTGAAGGAAGGGCTGTCAGTGCCTTTCAGAGCAGCAGTTCCAGTCTTCACTTACAGCATAAGATCCAGGAGGGCAGTCCTAGCAGCAAGCCGTTTCCTATAGGCGCTTGGAGAGCTGTGTGATGCAGCTGTGACACGTCTTGATGTCTGATAAATAATTGTGTCCATCCTGTATTAAACTGCCTCTTGTTATGCCACAGTCTGCAGATTAAGCTTCCTGAAGCTTTCAGCTTCGTTTCTTTTTACACAGGTTGATGCTGAGGAGTTTTCTATTACTTCTTTCTGCAGGGAATCCTCATTGCTGGCACTGATGAACAAAAAGCAAAGTACCTGCCTAGACTGGCATCTGGGGAGCACCTCGCAGCTTTTTGTCTCACTGAGCCTGGAAGGTACTGTCTTGGTAACCACAAAAGCTTCAGAAAGCACCAAAATACCATTTATTTATTATTTATTACTTCCATCTTCATTACAGGGATTGGTTAATATATTAAACCTTTATTATTTGGTGCTTGTGGCACTGACCTATAGGTCAAGGGGTTTGTTTTGGTGGGGGTTTTGTGGTGGTGGTGTTTTTTATAGGTACACTTCAAATCATGTAATTCCTCCTTCCCCAGTGTGCTGATGATAGCAGTTCCCATTAAATGCCTGACCGTCCCAGGAGCTGCTTCACTTAGTCTGGCATTACTGGATCCGAACTGAAAGGATACTTTGTGCTAGGTTAGAAATAACGTGCTGTTTATACCTGCTCTAGGGAGCTTGCCATTATTTTTCAGTTATAAAAGCCAGTATTGAGGGAGCTGCCAAAAGTAATGTGAAGACATCCTGGGTTTTCCTTAGTTGAGGAAAGACGTGTTTGTAGCAGTACCTCCACTTCAAAGGCAAAGTTATCTTTTATTACAGTAATTCACTGGCTGTTGCTGATGTTGCAGACTGTTTATGCAGAAGAGGTACACTTTTAAAAGCATCTAGGCACATAGTTTAATACGTGGCTGTAAAGGGAACTGATCGAGACCAATTGGATGTTCGAGGCTGAATCTTGCTTGTTCACACAGAACTATAGCTTGAAACTGTCTTTCCCCAATTCTCGTCTGCTGGAATAGCTTGCAGTGAGCGTTTGATGTGCTTGCTATTTGCCAGGTTGCTGTGATGTAGATTCCGGCCAGCCACCAGTGACAGGTTTTATTCAAGACTCCTAAGCTGGGCTTTGACCCTCTGAAAGCCACCTCACTTGCAGGTGGAACTGAAACTAGCAGTTACTTTAACAAGATGACCCATGGAAGGGAGTTGGAAGTAACATGCAGGTGAGAAGCAAGGGCTGACCGTGTTCTGAGAGTCTGCATACATCTTTAGCCCAGTATTGCTTAAAAAGAGTGCTGGTCAACTTCAGCTTCAGCCTCTTGGAGACCTTAGTTCTGGTGCACAGAAGCAGCCAATCTGTGTTGAAATGCCCGCTGAGCTCTGCCTCTTCCAGGAACCTAACAACTGTCTTTGGCTGAAAGCCTGCAGTGAGCCATGGTGGCAATTGAAGTTGTGAAAGAAGAAACTCTCAAGGTGCAGGTGATGCGCTGTTTGGTACATTATGTACCGAGGTGGTGACTCAAGGGAGGGAGTGAACTTCTAAGCACAGTGTGTAAAGTTCTTACTGCTTTGTTGTAATCCACCTGCTGGTTTTGCTCCCGAAGAAGGCATTTGATGTGCCCGAGGTGCCTGTCAGCTGGTGGGGTTTTGGTTCTGTGGAGCTGGTTTTCACGTGGATATGAACCCAGGGTGTGCATTTTTAAAGAGCAGCTTAGGCATTTCACGCTGGTGCTTTAGGATGGCGGTTTCATTGCACGTTCACATAGCTCAGGGTGTAGCTCAAACCAGCTGCTTGCTTGCTGTCCTGAACATTCTGGTCAAGGTGCAAGAGCAATACCTTGTGTTCGTCAGCAGAAATGTCCTCTTGGGTCACTGGAGTAGATTTCCTTAGAGCTGTTGACGTTCCTGTTTCCTTGGTAGCTAAAAACTAATATTTTTGTGCTCCTATTTGATATAACTGCAAACATTATTTTTTAAAGGATGGGAAGAGGAAAAAGATACAGTTTGGGGTTTTAAAAGCATGTTTATTTCTTAAACATTAATAACTTGTTTGGTTTTTAGTGGAAGTGATGCTGCGTCCATCCAAACAAGAGCAACCCTCAGTGAAGATGGGAAGCACTTCTTATTAAATGGCTCCAAGGTATCCAAGGAAGAAGTTCTTTACTGTGAGGGTGCTGAGGCGCTGGCACAGGGTACCCAGAGAAGTGGTAAATGCCTCATCCCTGGCAGTGCTTAAGGCCAGGTTGGACGCAGGAGCTTGGAACAAGCTGCTCCAGTGGAAGGTGACCCTGCCCATGGCAGGGGTTGGACTGGGTGGGCTTTAAGGTCCTTTCCAACTCAAGCCATTCTATGGTTCTATCCACTCACAGACAGGATCAGCACAGGGGTTTGTTACAGGGCTATGGGAAAGCAGCACTGCCATCAGTTGGTTTTGCTAAGTCAGCTTGGCAGCCGCAGCACAATTCTGAGGATTCCAAGCTAGTGAAGAATGACCCTGTCAAGAGACAATCTGTGTTCATTTTGGGCTGCAGGGGCTGGAAAAGCCACGCTTTGGGGAGTAACCTTCACTAAACTCTTGGCAGGAAAGATGTGAAAAGCCTCTGTTCCTTCTCTGTATCACCTGCTAACGCTGTCCAGCTTCAGGGAGTCTGTTCAATAACTTGGGTAGTTAGTTAGCCCCCTCTGGGACACCATAGGCTGAAAGAAACCTAAACCCATGATTCCCCTCTTTATTCCTTATGCCAGATTTTGAAGGTATTTTTGAAAGAAAACTTGCCCCTGAATTGGAAGTGGGGCTGCTTGGAACATTTCTGCTGAAAGAGCCAATGGCGAGGAACAGTCCGGAGGAAACCCTCCGTGGATATTCAAATCTCTATTCAAATCTGTGTCAGTGCCTATTATGATTGCTCTGAACCTGCCATTCTGTGGTCAGCCTTCCTTGGAGGCGTGTTCATAAGAGACACAGCCAAAAGCAGAGCGCTCATTAGAATGGAAGGGAAGAGGCAGCAATTTTTCACCACTGTGTTCTTTGCTGGTCTGTTAGGAAACACTTAACAACAGAATCAGAGCAGGTATATTTGTAGTGCATCTTTGCTCTCTCAAAACAGGTTTGGATATCAAACGGTGGCATTGCCGATATCTTCACCGTGTTCGCGAGGACAGAGGTTGTTGATAAAGATGGACAACGGAAAGACAAAATTACCGCTTTCATCGTAGAGCGGGAATTTGGTGGAGTCACCCATGGGAAACCTGAGGATAAGTTGGGCATTCGAGGATCCAACAGTAAGAATCACTTAAAATTGTTCACAGAAGCTGGTTTGATATTTTAATGTTCTCATTTGTTTAGATCCTCTGAATTCAGAGGTACATCACTATCTATCCTGCATAGCAGTGTGAGTTCCCTGGTCCTTTTCCCAGCTTTTCTTGTGAGTCCTTCCTAATGCAGGGTCTGAAGTTAGAAATACGGATTGTGGCGATGTGTTCTGCACGTGGGAATGTTTCCCTGCCTGTGCAGTGAGAGGAATTACATGGAATATTCAGTAACTGAGCGGCTTTAATGTAGCAGTCAGCTTTCATTGCCTTGTCTGGAGCTCGCTGGGGGTTACAGGTTTTCACCATCTAGCATTTGGACTTGACAGCTGCATCTGTCCCAGAAAATAGAGACTAAACTATTGTTCTCTGATTGTACAATGTACATTAAGTGTACTTTGAATGTTTTACATGAGTAATTGATGTCAACTACCATCTTTTCCTGAATTCTGACTTCTTTGCCCAAGCATATGTAATGCGTCATAAACAGTGCATTGGGAAAACTGTACTTTTGGTTACAAACACAGTAGGTTATGTTCCTGAATGTCCTTTAAGTACTTCTGTGTAGTAATTCACAGCTGTTAACTGCCTGTTTCAGCCTGTGAAGTGCATTTTGAAAACACAAAAGTGCCGATGGAGAATGTAATTGGAGAAGTTGGAGGGGGATTTAAGGTAAGTTTTAAAAGGCTGGAGGAGACCTTCCGCTGCTGCTGTGTACCCACATTAAACAGTATTCCGTTTTCTTCTTCATCTGCTGGACTTGAGCAGTCCTCTCGGGTTTGGATGTCTTGTCCAGATGCAGATCAATGCGTTTTTATCTGCGTCTTGCCTTAGTGCATTTTGAATCACAGACAACTGTTTCAGATATGAAACGGGATGTAGTAGGTCACCCTAAAGCCTGCTGTTGGAGCAGTACTGCTGGGTGCCGAGCGCTGTACTCACCCATGCAAGGGTGGGTGTCAGGGGTGTCCCAGGGTGGGAAGTGGCTTGTGGTGATGAATGAAGTCCAGGAAATCACTGCGTCAGGAAACATGAAGCAGCACAGCGGTGGCCCTCGTGAGGGGAAGTTCAGTGGCAGCAGCATTGCATTGCCTAAACCCCATTCATTTTCTTCCCAGGTTGCCATGAATATCCTCAACAGTGGAAGGTTCAGCATGGGCAGTGGCTGTGCTGGAATGATCAAAAAGCTGATAGGTGGGTGCATTCCGCGTTCTGCATTGCTGAGGCCCTGCAGAAACTGCTCTGCCTGAGGTATAGAGCACACTTGAGTAGCAGCACGGGTCTTGATCATAACAACATGGCTACGTTGTCAGTCATCACATGCTTTGGCTTCCTTAAAACACAAAAATACTGGGTTTTTTTATTAAAAACCTGGTTTTACAGTGTTTAACACCAAAGTTTTTCAATTCATACAGTGGAAAGTTAGTGCCACTCTTAATTTTTTGGAGGAGCTCTCACTGAGAGGATAGCCTGTCTGCTGTTGCCTTTACGAGGTACAATCTCCTGTAGAACCTGCCACTTGAGTGACTGGCTCAAAGCTTGTACACAGTCCTAAGTAATAAAATTGCTTTCTACCAGTAGTTACCCCAAATAGTAACAGAAGTCCCTCTAAAGTCATCGATGAGCACTGAAACTCATAGGTAAGTGAGGTGCCTTCCCCTTGCTCTTCACCAGGAGCACAGGTTCACAGCTCAGAGGCTTGTTCCAAAGCCATTGGCACAGTGTTCTCAGGCTTGACCAGCACCGCTGTTCTGAGGGTGTTTCTGCCAAGGTGGCTGTGTCACTGTCAGTCACCAGCAGGGCTCTGTCACTGCTACAGTGCTGAGATGGATTTCTTGTTTTCTATTTGAAGAACTGACAGCAGAGTATGCCTGTACCAGGAAACAGTTCAATAAGAAACTGAGCGACTTTGGATTAATTCAGGTAATAAAGAAGCTCTGTGCTTTGTATTGACTGAGCGCAAGGACGTAGGTGGTGGGGGGTTCCTTTGGCTGTACTGCATTAGAGAGATTGCAGAGGTATTGAGTTTGTGTAATGTTAAGTGCAGACCTCTGGGCAGTGATCTTTTAAGTGTCTGGAATGATAAATGTAATGAATAAATGCAAATGGTTTTATACTTTTCATTATTGTTTTGCAGCTTAATATTTGATAATGTCTTAAACACACAAATACTGCTGTTGTGCTCTTAAAGTTTCAGGCTTGACTGTGTGGCCTTTGCACCTGAATTGCTGTATGATTCCTGTCTGATTCATTGCTGTTTTACAGGAGAAGTTTTGTGTTATGGCTGTGAAAGCATACGTAATGGAGAGTATGGCTTACCTCACTGCAGGAATGATGGACAGGCCAGACTTCACAGACTGCTCCATGGAGGCAGCCATGGTCAAGGTAGTTTGTCTTATTGAAAAGACTTGCTATGGCTGTAGGTTAACACGGGCAAACACCTCTCGTGTTGTTCAGTTGACCTTCCAGGTTGCTGAGAGGTTCAGGTATTGCATTTAGACATGGGCTACAAAAACGTCAGTGAGGTGAAACAGCAGACATCAGTGTTTCCTCTACATCCCACGTCCTGTTGATTCCACACCTCAGTTGTGGCTGCCCCATCCCTGGCAGTGTTCAAGGCCAGGCTGGACGGGGCTTAGAGCAAACTGCTCTAGTGGAAGGTGTCCCTGCCTGTGGCAGCGGGCTGGAAGTGGGTGAGCTTTAAGGTCCCTTCCAACACAAACCAGGCTGGGATTGTATTCTCTACGTCCTGAGTAGCATGGTGATGAGACTGCTGTTCCACCGCAGGTGTTCAGTTCTGAAGGTGCCTGGACTTGTGTAAGTGAAGCACTGCAGATCCTTGGAGGCCTTGGCTATATGAAGGATTACCCCTATGAGCGCTACCTCAGAGATGCCAGGATACTCCTCATTTTTGAGGCAAGTAGCAATAGACTGGGTTTACTGACAATAATATAGAGGGTTTTTACCTGGCAGATGTTCTGACCACTGAAGTCAGAACCCAATGTGAGGAGAGCTTTCTGACATGGGGTGCTTTTCGGCTGTGATCGGCCTTCTGTGTTCTGATCATTGTTCTTAGCCATCAATACTAAAACAATCACTCATACAATCCCCTTACTCAGACATCGACTCCTATGGTAAAATCTCCATTTCTTGGTCTGCATTTGCTTTCAAACAGGCATCTTGTGCAGTTCCACAGCTATTTAAGTGTTCCTTTACGAGAGCAATGCAGCATCTGCTTTTTACTCCAGATCCATTTAATCTGGTTTCTTTTTCATTGTGATGTGCACATGTGTTTAATAATGAGACTTCTTCACAGTGAAATAGAATCAGAGTTTATAATTGAGATATAGCAAAGCAGCAAACAGCTGTGGACAGATGCAGGGTGATGTTTTAATATTGGGACAACAGAAGAGGAAGACTGATAAAAACAGAGCTGCCTGGGAAACACTCATTGATAATGGGAGCTTTATCGTTAACTGAGGAACTGTTCTTCAAAATGCCACATGATTTTGAGTGTATGATACAATGACTGTAATGTTCAGTCCAGATGCATTTTACAGCATCTCGGGGAAAAGCACAGCTCAAGTTACTGAGACATGAGCAGGATTAGGGGGGAAAAAGCAAACAGAATAGTGGCACAGCTGATGTCGATCTGTTAAGACCGCCGTGTGTGAGACTGATGCCATGTTGTGCTGCTTCTTACAGGGAACAAATGAAATCCTGCGCATGTACATTGCTTTGACGGGGATGCAGTATGCGGGCAAAATCCTGACTGACAGAATTAAGTAGGTTCTCATTTATTGCTAATAGTTCTAATAAATTGATCAGATCTTTTAACTGTTCAATCATAGCCAAGAGAGGAAACTGTAGGAAAGCCCCTGCAGTATTTTGTGGTGTATTATCTGTCTGGAAAGGTACTTCGGTGTTACAGGTTGGGGGGTTTGGTTTGGATGGTTTATAGATTTAGGGGTCTTGTTCGGATTGCACTTTATTTTGTAATTCCAGCTTGTGTAAACTCCTTTCTTATGAGAGCAGTCATTAAAATTGTGTGACTTCACGTTTATTGCTCAGCCGGCGGGGTTGTGCATCCCGAGCCCATGCGCTGGCTCTGGAGTTTGTTGCAGTTGTGAGACTCCTTGTTGTGGGTCTGAGTGTGACCCTTGCTCTGCACTTCTGAGGCTGTGTAATGTGAAACGGAGCAGAAGATCGGATGATTCTGAGGCAGTGTGCAGGTGTTTGGGTAAAGCACTGAGTGGCGTTTTCTGACCCTCCACAAACTGATGGCCTTTAACAGTTGTTCTGTACCTGTCCCTGCAGGGAGATCAGGAAAGGCAACGTGGGAGTGGCCCTGAGGGAGTTCCTGAACAAACTACGGGACACGATGGGCAGAAAAGTGGATTTCGGGCTCGTGGGTGACCGTGGAGTGGTGCATCCCAGCCTGCAGGTGAGGGGCACAGCTCTGAGCACATGGGGACACGCAGTGATTCCCTGCGCTGCTATCACATCCCAATGTCCTGTTTGTGCTGAACGCAGAGGTGCACAGGAGCAGGGAGAGGCACAAACTGAAGTTGATGTTTATACCGTTTCACAGGGATAAGGACTGAGATACTGTGGGGGCACACCCAGGTAAAATGAAGACTGCTCTCACTCTGTATTTATAACAATTCCAGGTTTATATCCAGTTTAATAATCCATTTGAGCCTTCACATACAAAAGGCTTTGTAATGGTCTGGTGCTGCCCTTCGTAATCAGCTCAGTTACAAACCACAGGATGTTTTTCCTGTTTAATAGTGACGGTTTCACGTAAGAGCTGCTGTGAGCTATTTCTGTACATACCGGAGCACTCATTGCATCATTTTTGTGATGAGTGTTCTGTTAATACAGAGAAAGAGAGAAGGTTTGTTTCTCCTGTCATGTCAGTGATTTGAAAAGCTGTAACACGGTGGGTGTTCCTGTGCTGTGTGTCTCTGCTCCCCCCCTTCCACACACAGCCATCTCAGGCACACAGGTACAAGGATTTACTGGGACTTGCTCATACTGTGCTCTTCCCATAAGGTACCTGAACAACATGGAATCTCCTTCAGGCCCATACCCCATGAGCTGCTGTGGGACATGGGGGATTGTCTGAACTGCTGCAGCAGTTCTGACCCAGCTGCACACTAGAGCAGAATGTCCTCTAAATAGCTCCAGACCCACGTGCAGTCGTTTTGCAAGGATCAGCATAGAGGATTGAGGTGGAAAGGAATTTAAAGGCTCATCTTGTTCTAACCTGTGCCAGCGCCTCAGCACCCTCACAGGGCAGAGCTTCTGCCTAAGAGCTCATCTCAGTCTCCCCTCTGGCAGTTAAAGCCATTCCCCTGTCCTGTCCCTCCATCCCTTGTCCAAAGCCCCTCTCCAGGTTTCCTGCAGCCCCTTCAGGCACTGGAGCTGCTCTGAGGTTGCCCCTTCAGGAGCCTTCTCTTCTCCAGGCTGCCCCAGCCCAGCCAAATATGACACTGTACATTTTCTTCCAACTTAGTACCAGGATTTGACCCTGTTTGTGAATTCACACAGTACTACCACGTAAACTTCATTTTCAGGGCTCTCATAACCTGCAGCACTTGAAGTAAGAGTTAGGTTTGCTGTGCATAAATGTTAGTTGGCCTTTAGGACACCAGGGATGCATCTGACCACTGGGGTTCTTTGTTCTCCTTGGAAAAGAATCAACATGTTATAATGCCATTCCTTTTAGGGAGCTCATCCAGGCAGCCCCAGGGCAGCTCCTGCTCTTCAGGGGCTCCTTAGGGAGCACATGTTGTGGCTGGACATCCTGTGTAAGGGGATGATGAGGGTGTGCTTGGTTTGCCCTCAGAAACCTACTCAAATTGTTGTGTTTGCTGTTTTATTTTATAGGAAAGCGGTAAGAAGCTTGAAGAAAACATTTACTATTTTGGCATGACCGTGAGAGGCCTTCTCAGTAGGTTTGGCAAGGTAACCACTGCTTTTTCTGTTATCTTTGTTACTGAATAGCTTATCTCGACCAAATAAGCCTCACTAGAACCTTGAGTGGACTCTATGGCAAGAGCCAGGACTTCCTTTACATAACATGTAATGAACCGCTTCTGTTTAAAACACAGACCAAACCCCACCAGTCTTGGTGCAGCAGTTGTTTTCTCCACCTGTAAGCACAAACCCATTGAGCCTGCCCAGGGGCTGTGGCAGTCACTGGGACCTATGGCCCCGTTCCCAAAGGAAGAGCTACTCCAGCAGGTTTTGAAGTGGTCAGCCGTGATGTACAGCAAACACGCCTGTAGTAACACCGTGCAGGGGCTGTAGTTACAGCAGCACTGAACTTGGAATACGTTGGATTTTCAATTCTGTGACGCTGATGTGTGCTGAGAAGCGTTCTCAGACCGGGCCCCACTGCCTTCCCCTTCTCCTCATGCATTTTTTGAATGGCTTTATATATTAAGTACTTAAAGTTCAGTGATTTGGGCATTTACCGTGGTTTCAAGTCACAGCAGTGTCAGGGCTGGCTGCAGCCAAAGGGCTGTTAAAGGCAGAGCACAGTTCATCCAAAGCTTTCTGCCCTAGGGGAGAACCTGTCCGTGCTGAGTAAGTGTGACCCTAAATACAAAGTGTGAGAAGAGTGTTTGGTTAAGGTTTTCAATTGACAACCAACTACTGATCACTTCTGTAGACAATCGTGGAAGAGCAGCTGGTGCTGAAGAGAGTGGCAGATATAGTTATTAACCTATATGCAATGACAGCAGCTATTTCCAGAGCCAGCCGGTCCATCAGCATCGGTCTGAGAAACCATGACCATGAGGTGGGTACCCTCCGGGCTCAGTCACACCCATTCTGTGTCTGGAGCTTCACAACCAGGGTCTGTTCCCATTCTGCCTCCTGACATGTTTGGTATCAAGAGGCGCTGGGCCTCGTGCAGGAGTGTGATGCTCCCCTACGAGAGCTCCAACCCAGCCAGCACTGCATCCTGATGTCTGCAGCGCTGCAAAGCCTCAGTGGCACATGGCTTTCATCACGCTTCAGCGTGCTCGCTACAGTTATTAAGCATTTGCATCTACCACAGCAAGCTCTGTGAGTGCACCAAAGTGCTTCTAACCTGGTTGGTGCAGGGGTGCAGGAACCGCAGCGGCTGCCTCTCAGTGCTCCACGCGCTATCTGGGTGTTGAAAGTAGCTGAACACATCCGCACATGTTCATGAACAAGGTGCAAATCTGCGTGGTCTCCGAAACCTGTTGCTGCCACGCAGTTCATTCCATGCAGTCATTCAGCAACACTAACATGTCACAGTAACAGCGTTTTGTCAATAGATTAATTGACAGTAAAGTGAGAGTTTGACACCAGCGCCTGTATTTCAAGTTTTATGGTAACAGCAAACACACAGCTCAGTGTTAGACAAACCCAAACCGATTCACCTTCGTCTTCATGGCGGGTGTGGGCCTCTCCTGGACTTGTTATCAAAACTCTCTTCTGGTCCCTGTGGAGCGAAGGGACGGTCCCAGCTCTGGCCCTCCGCAGCTGTGGGGAGAAAGCAAAGCCCTGTTTCAGCTGGCTGGAGGCAGAACCACAGCCTCCAAGAGCAGATGTGCAGGAGCTCGGGTGGCTGTGGGTTTGCCACATCGCTGTGTTCGTGCAGGTCAGGCGCCAGTTTTCACCTGAGTGTTGCTGTTCTCACAGGTGCTTCTCACCAATATCTTCTGCACAGAAGCGTATTTCAAGAACAATTACGCCATGGCTCAGTTAGAAAAATGTAAGTTCCATAAAATCCAATCATTTTTATGCTCTTATGCAGTCATTTTGTACTCTATTTCACAGACTCTCATTAAAAGTAGGGGTGTGTGTGTTTGATGTGACCAATAGAGTAGTTCTGCTCTGCTTTTAATTCAGATGAACAGAACTGGGACCAGATGAAAATAAAGAGTCGTCATTTAATACATAAACTGCAGTGATTTTTTCCAGCTGTGGGGGAGGAAAATAAACTCTATGAGTAGCCAATGCTTTTGTTAAGGAAATACTGGATATCGATGAGGTACTGGACTGATGTGGTGATGTATTGACCAGGAGTGATCAGGTTTGCTCTGTGAGACTCAGTCTGCAGGACCCAGTCTTCTCTGGAAGCTAATTCATTTCCTGGCACTGAGGGCAGCCACTGCCTTTCTATTCTAAGAGCCTTTTGGAAAGAAACTCAGAAAAGCTCTTTATGGCACCTGAGGGAGCTTTTCCTTCTGTTTCTCCTCAGATGCAGATGAAAATCTGGATGACTACATTAAGAAAGCTGCAAAGCACATCCTGGAGAAGAGAGCCTACACATGCTCCCACCCGCTGGACAGGACCTTCTGATCCCATCCTGACAGCAAACGCTGCTGAATGTGTATCTGAGAGTCGTTCCCTGCAGTTTAAGCATCTGACACCTTAGAAATAACTATTGAATGAGTTTACCAATTGGAACTGTGTCCTAACAGTATAAAATAACTTCTAAACACAACTTTACATAAAGAGGATAAATAAAGCAGTTTTATTTAAATCTGAATTACCTTGTTAGGTGTACGTGTGGCTGTTTCCTTGGAGCTGAATGAGGACAGTTGAGGTTCAGAGGGTGAGATGGCTTTTCCCAGGAAAGGGACTGGGTGGTATTTTAAGCTTGTATCAACTGCCTGCTTACCTTTAGAGAGCCCTGGAGGGGCCCCGCTTGTCCTGCCAGGCACGCTGCAGCACCAGCCCCAGTCCTCGGGGGAGTCCAGGGAGGTCGAACGTCCCTGAGGATGGGGTTGTGCTGTCCCACTGAGCTCCCACTTAAAGGGGCTTCCTTGTATTTAATCAGCACCCTCCATGCTCTGGCCTTGGCCTTCAGCCTACACTGCCCCCTTTGCTTTCATTTTAAACCCAACAATTGGGGGGTTCTTGATATTAAAATTCAAGTTACTATATTAAATCTTTGTTTAAAAAAGCCTCAAAAAAAACCCCAAGAGATTTTTCATGAGCATTGTTCCGATGGATGCCAGGTTACACTTTGTTTTTCTTCTGCCCTCTCACTAACCCTCAAACAGAACTCAGCCTCCTCTGAGTATCCCAGCGAGGTCAGTTGTGTCTGGTAACGCATTCCAACAGTGGGAACTATTCTCTTGCCAAAATGAAGGGACTCTCAGATGAAGTTTTATCTCTTATCTAAAATTCCTAATGAAGAGAGCTGCAGTTTCACAGCTAGAGCTGTAGCATCCCTGTCTGACGAGCTCACCGCTGGCATCATCACCGTGACTGTCACTTCAGTCTCATGGCTGCAGAGCTCTCAGGGAAGCACCATTTGAGCCAGGACTTTGGATCACGCAGTGCTGCAGCAGTTGAAGGCTGCTGTGGCTCTGGCCACGTTTGCTGGCAGTGTGATGGCCCTGACCCACGCAGGGAGTTTGTTGCCAACATCCTGCTTGCTTCCAGCAAGACAAGAGGCCAGCTGTGAAATGGCAAAGCTCAGGCACAGCCCCCTGAGACACCAAGGTCACCGCAGGAGCTCATGAATCACTGTTTCACACACTGACACTCAAAAGGCCAGCGGCGGACCCTGTTCAGTGTGATTCATGTTTTGCATGGGATGCTGAAAGATCACATTGCTGCAAGAGCTGAGTAGTTAAAGCGAGAGAAGCGGTACCTTGGAGGAGCTGATGGCGTGACAGCAAAGTAAGGGCCAGAAATTATCTCCCACAGTAAAGAACAAAACACCAATTAAACCACTCCACTTTGTCCTGTTCCTGTTAATGCTACATTTGCTGTCTGATGCAGTTTGATTCGTTTAGAACGTCCCAATAACATGAAACATCTGTACATCTCTGGCAGTTAAACTGGAGAAGTACAAATTGCTCTTCAAGACCTTAGGCTTAAGTTCCTTAGGTTACAAATGCTGCAGCCTCCATTCTGCTGTGGGAGGCCACTGAAGCATCAGTGTCAACCAGCTCACTCTGTGAACATGCACCCAGGGACCCCCGGGCCAGTCTGTACCAGTGGCAAACCTAATTCCTTAATTCTGGAGTTTGGATTTGAAAGGGAAACCTCCCAGGAGCACCGGGTTGTTCTGATTTGGTTTGTTTGCACCCTAAGAACTGCATTCATTGACGTAGTAATGTATTGTAATGTCTGGGCACTGTAACCCTCTGACACACCCCACATGAAAGGACCCATGCCCACGGCTGCCGGTTGTACCACCGGGTTCTCTTACTTGAGATCTGTTCCTTTGAGTTCTTCGGCCACCTTCTGCTCGCTGCTGGGCTGAGGGTGACGTCCCTGCTGCACCTCCGGCTGTGCTGCCCATCAGGAGCTGGCACAAAGCTGCTGGTGATGCTCTGCCCCCGCTCCGGTGGTCCTGGGGATGGTTGTCCAATGCCAGCATGTCTGGGGTGGGCTGTGGAGAGAAAGAGGGTGCTCAGTCCAGCGTCTGGGAGCTCCGGTGAGGATGTTCGTCCCTGCACAGGGCGGTGAGGAATGTCCGTCCCTGCACAGGGCGTTTGGGTGCCCCCAGTACCAGGGAGAGGCCCCTTCTAAATTCATGGAATCCCCAGAAAGTGGCCAAGGAAATGGGCGCTGCTGCACCCTCCCACCTTACAGAAATGAGCCCCAGGGCTCGTACAGGCAAACCCCCCAGCTCAAGCACGTGGTGCTGCAGCTCGGGTGGGATGAGAGCCTGAACTTCAGATCACTTTATAAGCAAAGCCCTTACATGCAACCTCGGTGTTTCAAAACCTTTCAGCTCCATGCCACGAGCTGGTTGCCGGTGAAAACAGGCACCAACAAAACGGAACAGGATGAGCTCTGAGGCCCCTTCCAACCCACGACGTTCTGTGATGCTATGGAAAAAACCCACCAAGAAACCCAACCAACAGCAAACCAACCCAGCCCCGCACGTGCTGGGCTGTCAATGGAGAGACAGCTGCAGCTTGGAGGTGTCCCCAGAGCTGTCGCACAGTGCTCAGGTGCTCTGTTTGCCTCGCAAGGGAGTTGAAATGTTCAGCAGAAATTCCCCGTCATCAACCAGAGAAGCTCATTGAGGCTGATGACACCCACCAGCGCCGCGGGATGCGAACACGCCTGACCCACTGCCACCTAAATAATGAGCAAGGTTTGAGGGACAGGGCAGCATCTGAAACACAGCCACAGAATGACAGAAAGGTTGAGGTGGAAGGGACCTTAAAACCACGGGCAGGGACACCTTCCATAGAGCAGGGTGCTCCAAGCCCCTCTGTCCAACCTGGCCTTGAACACTGCAGGGATGGGGCAGCCACAGC
>JAOEHY010009213.1:0-15997 GCA_025447955.1 Psilopsiagon aurifrons
AGGTGAGCTTGTGCAGTGTCCTGGCTGGTCTCTACATTGTGTTGCAAAGGCCCAGCAGTTAGCAGCTGTTAAAAACTTGTGACTCACCCTTGTTCCTTTCTGATTGTGATTCCTTGAATATGGGTAAAATGCACCTAGTTCCATCCAGCGAATACACAGCTCATACTCTGAGTCTCTGAAGAAGCCACATATATCAGCTCCTGTCTAAAAGTTTCAAAATGACCCGATTGGGATACAATAAAATTATGTACAGGATGAAGATAATTAAATGTAAGGTAATAACTCATTAGCTTACATAAGATATTCCAAAGAGACTGAACTCCATCAAACCTGAAAGGAAAAATAATTCAATATTACTGGCTGTTGTTATGTGGGTTTTTTTATCCCCCTTTGGTATGCTAATGCTTACATAGATAATGCTAATTGTAATGCTGAATGAGAATAAAAAACCCCAAGCACTAATGCTAGTGTACCATGCTTTTCTGCTACAGAGAGATGGGAGCTGATTGGTCAGGAGCAAAGAAAGAAATGAGGGCAGGACACAGGGCACAAAGGTGGTTGGTCACAAGGAGATAAAAGAGTTCCTAGCACCTGGTGCAGAACTAAAGAAGTGAAAAAAGAAATTGACCCCTTATTATGGTTCCTCAATTAAATTGCTTACTTGAGATAAAACTACATGAATACTAAAAGCAAGCAGCTGAAGGAGAAGTAACTGCATAGAGTAAATTGAATACAGATACTTTTATTTCTCATACCAATAACAGATGTAGATAGCTGATCCCAAGCTGCAGTGTTATCACCGAACCAGTGTCCTGCCCATCTTCCACTGGTGGGATAAGTGGAACGGGCAATAACGATCCCACGCTCCTTGGTGGCACTCTGCAAACCTCTGACATTGAAAATAGAGCAAAAATCAAATTACATGAGAAATATTACATGGGAATTTACTATACCAGATTCTCTGAAACTAAAGGGCTTATATTTTCATAGCAAAGGAGGGCATTGCTGTATGCATGAATATGCCTACATCCAATGCAGATGTGCTTTTTATGGAGGTTTACTGTGATTCACACATCAACAGTAGCTCAGCAGCGTCAGCCAATCTGTAACTGGAAAAAGAACAGCAGGCAAGGACATGTTAAAATCATAGAATTATAGAATGTTTTGGGTTAGAAGGGAAAAAATCATCTAGTTTCAACCCCTTGCCATGGGCAGCAACACCCTCCACCAGATCAGGTTTCACAAAGCTCTGCTCAAAATGCCTTTGAACACTTCCAGGGGTGAAGCATCCGCAGCTTGCGGATGTAGTCCAACTTGCATTTTTTATAAGGTCTCCATGGTGTGTTCCAGGGCACCTCATTCCTTTCTTAGCATACCTGAAAGCTTGCAACAGCAGTTAAAAATAATACAGAAAAAAATCATATCAAAAATGTCATAAGGGGCAAAGTAGAGGTTCCAGGACTATTGGACCTGCCAGCGTAACTCCAGTTGCCAAAAACATATAAGAACAAGTAATGAATCTGTAATAACTTCAGATGAAACGACATGATATCAGTACGGAATGACCAACATGGATTTGTCTGGAAGCAGCGTATTAAACAAGCTGTTTTCTTCTTGTGGCCAGTAGCAGGTGAAGGAGTGACACCGATGTGTGTGACTACCTTAGCATTAGCTGATTTCTTGATCTGATCACATTTGGCTTCCTCATAAACTGAAGGTATTTTCACCTAGATTAATCAGCTTTTGAGGTTGGTGGGACTTATTTTTATTTCCCAAGTTAGAGTCAAATCCCTACAGGGTGGGAAACATGCAGTCACTTTGGTTTGGGGTATAAAAAATAGCTAGCACCAGAAAAGTGCTGTCATGTATTTCTAAGGATGTTCTGGCACTAAACTGCTATGGCCTTGCTAACTATCATTGCTATAGGAAGAGGAGACCATGACATGCTGATGACTCAGAAGAGCTCTTGAGGTCTGGGAGGTGTGGGTGTGAATGAGCTGGATGGAGAACCAATTAACCAAGTAACCTCATTCCTCAAATACTTAAAAATAGATCTAATTTTCTTAAATAAAAACTTGGTCATTGCCATAAAGTACCTGCACAGACAACCAAGTAAGCTTAAGGGAAAAAAGAACCACCAAAATTGCTGAGTTCATGGGAATATATGGTCCCTGGTTCTTCCAGCCAGGATGCGAGCACCTTTCTCTATAGCATATGCTGTTGATCTATGCTGTGTGACCAGCATGGATGCATTACTGCTCCACTTTCTTAGAATCGTAGAATAGTTAGGGTTGGAAAGGGCCTTAAGATAATCTAGTTCCAACTCCCCTGCCATGGACAGGGACACCTCACACTAAACCATGTCACCCAAGGCTATGTCTAACCTGGCCTTGAACATCACCAGCGATGGAGCATTCACAGCTTCCCTGGGCAACACATTCCAGTGCCTCACCACTCTCACAGGAAAGAATTTCTTCCTCATATCCTGTCTAAACTTCCCCTGTTTAAGTTTGAACCCATTACCCCTTGTCCTCTCTACAGTCCCTAATGAAGAGTCCCTCCCCAGCATTCCTGTAGGCCCCCTTGAGATACTGGAAGGCTGCTATGAGGTCTCCATGCAGCCTTCTCTTCTCCAGGCTCAACAGCCCAAACTTTCTCATCCTATCTTCATACGGGAGGTGCTCCAGTCCCCTGATCATCCTTATGGCCCTCCTCTGGACTTGTTCCAACAGTTCCATGTCCTTTTTATGTTGAAGACATCAGAACTGTACACAATTTGCAGCCATGCCCCCACTGTGAATAATTACAGCAAAGTACTAAACCACAATACTAGTCAGAAAGCTTCACTGATTAAATCACACTGCTTTCAATGCTAGCTCCACAGTAATTGTCTAAACAGCTGCTTTAATAATGCACTATTTATTTATTTTTCTACTGGTTTTGCAGCTTTAGTGATGCTATAATTACAGAAAAAATGCACAAGTCACTTTAATTACCATAGTAATTGAACTAGACTAATGTGCTGTAATTATTTCTTCCAAGACAAACTGTAAGTTTTCTAGTATCTTTTATTTCTTTGTGACATGCTATCCAACGTTTTTAGCCTCTGCTTAATCTATTCTACTTCAACAGTGCTTTGGAAATTGCAGATAAAATTTCAAATGTAAAGGAGGTGTATATGATGCACAGAACTGCTCAAGAATGAGTATGGCCTGAGTGTTTGCTGACTCAAGGTGCCAACTCTGTCCTCCAGGGCTGAGCCAAAGCTGTATCCATGAAAAGCAATTACATGTATTCTGTTGCACAAGTACTCCTTCAGTTACTACCAAAAAATAAATTTGAAACTGATATATATATATTCTCTGCAAATAACATTTTCTATAAATTTCAAGTGTGAGAATATCTGTAAAATGTGTGTATGTTACAATAGTTTCTCTTATGGTACCTTTCAAAACAGAAGGACATATTTCACTACATTTGTGTTCATAATTAATACAGAGAAATGCTGGTAATATTCCTGCAACTGTCAAGTTATTGTTTACTTCCAATGCCCAAATTGCACGTGATTTGGCTGACAGCAGAAATATCAGATATTCCTTCTTGTCCTGTCAATAGTTTCACTTTTGCCTTGACTGGCAGAGCTGCAATGTCATGCTGCCAAGTATCACATCCACTCAGTCAAAAATTCAAGCAGCCGTAATATTTTATTTCTTTTTGGTGATATTAAAGGTAGCAAGGTCTATAAAGTTGTTAAGCCCTCTACAGAAACACTGTTCCTTGCTTACTCATTGAACTGGAGATGAAACAGCAAATACGTTATCATTAGATGAGATGTTATCTATAGCAGGCTGGGGTACTATTCAGAAAGGAACAGGTAATGAGATTTCCCTTGGAACTGAGAAAATAAACTCTTAAAAGTCAAGCTTTATGCACACAGTTTGCAATTTAAAAGACACTGTTTTCCCCTCTCACTACTACTCAGTTTATTTTAAATAGAGGACATAATCAAGCCCTTCTTAAATTAACTTTCCTAAAAAGCTATATTAATTTTCTGTCACTGGATGTACAGTGTAAGGTGAAAACAGTGGCAGCACTAGTAGTGAACCAGTCCATGCCTGCCAAACCTAGAAACAGGAAGTGGTTTATATTTTAATTACAATAATGGTGTGAGCCCATCCTGGACTAATTACTGTTCCAAAGAGCTGATCAAGATGTTCATACCTGTTCTCCATTCTGCCTTGTAAATGAATACCCAAGCAGAGTCTTTGGATTGACTGCTCTCATTTAAAATGCAGAGCATCAACTGCCTCATAATAGAAACCTCTGCTGAAAAAGCAACACATTGTGTTTGAATGTGTTGGGACAAGGAAACACTTGATGGCAAGTAATTACATCCAAATTAAACTATATGAGAAACAGCACCATAGCCATCTTATTTCATAATCCAGGTCAGTAATTAAGCTTGCACAACATAATGTTTATATGGATAAAGATCTTGGAACAGGTATAGCAAGAATTGCTCCCCAGCTGTATGAGCAGTAAGTTTCTCTAATACCAGACCTGGGTAAACTGTCTTTAAAATGTACCTTGAAAACTGTATCTGATCAGGGTCAGTGATTTTAAAGCCTCTAGCTTCACAACAAAGACTTTGCCTACTTGTCCTGAGACAGTCAATGATGCAGCTGCAGGTGCAGACATGCTTGAGCATGAGCAGGTGTGGGTTTTTTCTTCTAGCTGGCTCCAGCTGCAGAAAGTATTTATTGTAGTGAAATCACAAAAGAACAGCTTCAGCTTAGAACTGTGCATACCCACTTCCCCTTCTGCACATCCGTTCCAGCAGCTCAGGTTCCTATCACCCTTCCTGCACCACAGGAAAGAACACTGTGCTAACTGGGCAGTAGAGGGACTAAAATAATCCCAACTGCCAGAGATAAAGAACTGCTGCTTAAACTTTTGAACACCAAAGTCCACTTCTAGCTGAACTGAAGAATCAAAGATACTGGAATGTAAAGAAGGATTTCTCAGGCATGTTAAATAAGCTGATGGAAGTTTGCCTCGAAGAATATAGGCATGGAATATTCATATGTAACACATTTTGGAGACAAGAAGAAAGTATGCAAACTTCACTTACTCTAGGGTAGGTTTTGTTTGTGACCATCCATAAAGAGAGTGGACATCATAGTGTCTAACTGGGGTACCATCTGGAAGATACTGCTGACCTTCCATGCATGGAGTTTTGACAATTAATCCCTCTGACCGATATCCCAAATCTAATGGAAGCAGAACAAAAACACTTAATAATGAACATTCAGATGTTTATGAATGGTTAGAATTACTTTTCCTTAATTTTCATCATTTCATAGCCATTCAGTCTCTTTTAGGCATGTACACTGTCATTTGTTTATTTATAATTATAAAAATAGCATTTCCAAAATAGAGTATTTCTAATATTCCTATTTAGGCATCTGATTCTCTAAGAATTTTAATAGCTCAGTTACAGATGTTCTTACTAAAGAGGCTCAAAGAGTACAAAATGTATTCAAATTCAGAAGACATTGAAAATCTTTGTAAATATCATCAGATCATCCATGTGTACAGAGAAAATGGGTGTGGAAGGGAGTATAGTTTTGTGTCTGAAATTAATTTCCTTACAATTTCTAAGAAACTATTCATAATAAGTGAAAACAAGAGTAAGCAACAGGAGTATGTTAATAAACCATTAATAAACAATTACTAATTAGTACTATACACAAGTACTTATGTAAAGCCAAGCTAAGAATGCTAAGTATTTCAAATATTTGACTGCATAGATAATGGTAATTATCTATTCTAGCTGTATTTTATATATATATTATCCTAGCTAAATGGTAACGAGAAGAGACACAAGAATATTTTCTAAATTTTTAATTAATCGCATTCTTAATCCAAGAAAACTGCAAAACAGAGAACTACATTCTTCACCATGCCTAAAGCAAAGCAACTAGATACAAAATAGGTATCAAAATCAATATGAATGCAACTAACTAAGAATAACTTTGTGAAAATGCCATGCAGTTACAGCTCTCACTGAAATAGTTGGGGTTAAAATGCACCCATACTCTCAGAACTAAAGGGCCATTTTCGGTTAGGAGTTGTGGTCTTACATACCTAACTTTACGTATTTACACCACATACACCATATAAGAAATTACATAATAGCTATAATGACCTAAAACTTTTAAGGAGCAATCAGACTTACGAGGCACATATGGTGGCATATTTAAGAGCTCATTTCTACAGCCGCCAATGGCACCATTCAGAAAAGTTGCTGGTTCATTCATGTCCTGAAAACATAGAGCAAAACTTGATTGTATTTGCTTCTAGCCTACAAAACACACTAAATTCTGTATTACAAGCAGGCAACATTGTGGAAGAAGCCCTTGCAGCTGTATTTTCAGTCTGCCATTCCATGTTTTCTCGACAAAGTCACAGAATCTTAGAATCATAGAATAATTAGGGTTGGAAAGGACCTTAAGATCATCTAGTTCCAACCCCTCTGCCATGGTCAGGGATACCTCACACTAAACCATATCGCCCAAGGCTCTGTCTAACCTGGCCTTGAGCACTGCCAGAGATGGAGCATTTGCCACTTCTTTGGGCAACCTGTTCCAGTACTTCACCATCCTCACAGTAAAGAACTTCTTCCTTATATCTAACCTGATCTTCCTCTGTTTAAGTTTAAACCCATTATCACTTGTCCTATCACTACAGTTCCTGGCATGGTGCAGGGACAAGAAGCCACCAAGTCTTACAAGGGAAGAACTGTGAGTCTGAGCTGCTTCCCCTGTGCAAAGAGTGTCACAGTGGAGGAAAAATGTCACAATATACCAACGTGGTGCAAGAATATGAGCTAGAGGCAAAGTGGTGCCTTTGGCTGAGGGATCAGGATCTGCCTGGTGATCTGATTGCTTTCCCTCCAGCCTATTTTTTTTATTATTATTTTATCTAATGTCAGTTCATCACCAGATACCCTCTGAACCTCATCAGTAGTACATATACTGTGTAATTTCTCTACTAGTATCTGGCAGAGAAAAAAACAAACAAAAAAAACCCACCCAGAAACAGAATGCATTTTTTCACTTACAATCCACAAGCCATCAAACTTGAGGCTTCTTGAGGTGTTGGTGGGATTGTTGTACAGCTCCAGGATTTCTCTCTTCCACCACTCTGCTGTGGAATTGCGGAAGAAGTCTGGGAAAGCAGCATGTGCTCCATAGAGCTGTAAAAATAGCAGGAAAACAAAGCAGATACATGTTTGAAAGCATCCTGTTACAGTGTTGAAATTTATTTAAAAAAAACGAATAAGTTACTTCTTCACTAACTTTTTTAGCTCTGCTAGGAAGTGTAGCAAGTTTCGGCACCTTATTCTTCTCACCAGATTCATCAACTAGTTTGCTTCTGTTTTCCTCAATTCATGTGCTGCTCTGTCTATATTTGAGACAGTAAGCAAACCATAGCAATATTTACCTGTATTTGGGTTTCCTCAGGCAGTGACTCATTGACTTCCACACCAGGAAGAAATGGCCAGACCTAATATGACAAAGGACATTATTATAAAATAATCAAACCACACTGAATGAGCATCAGCAATAGACAGATACAACCATTCTTCCCTGATATCTCTGTGAATAACAACACAAACTGAAGGCAACTCAATTTGTAGTATTTATTACATGTGTCATTTACAGCCAGGCATGACCATGCTACTAACAGACTTTTCCACTAAGGACAGCATTGAAGCCTAGGCTGACATGGTGTTTATTTGGATACAGCATGCCTCTACCATCACCATTTTTTTAAGAACAATACCTTGGAGTATATAATGTCATTGGTATTAGGCCATTTTATGAAGACATCATCCTGAACACCTCTTGAGAAGGTAGGATAATTGGTTTCATTTCCGGAGATGGTTGGATCCTATAATTAAAAACACTTTTACCTATATGCTCAAAAAACAATTTTAGAAAAGCTGTTGAATATATTCTGCATTCTGCAATGATATATTGAAAGTTAGAAGTAGTATTCAGAACTGACCAGGATAACGATAAATCTCATTCCTTCTTCTTTTATTTTGTTAACCAGAGCTGGTAATCCAGCAAAGCGTGTGCCAATGGTGAAGTCCAGTTGCCTTTCCATATAGTCAATATCTGCATATTGGACATCCTGCAGATTAAAAAAAAAGAGAAATAATAAAAAAAATAAATATTTTTCTATTTTGCCAAATACAGATGTATTGAAAATCTGCCAAAACTTCTGACCTGTAAAATTGGAAGTAGCTGTAACTTTAAATCTATTAAATGAATATTACGCACCCTATAAGCAAGTCCAGTACAAAATAAACCCTTCAGTACTGCACCCAGTCTAGGGATAGAAATTAACACATGACAGAGAAAAATGTCCTGGCTTTGTACATACAGTTATGTACACAGAAAATGTACATATGCTACCATATCTGTAAGGAAACAGTTGAAACAGTTGCTCCGTATTGAAAGCATGATGTTTATTACATTTAAAATGAGAAGTCATATTCACTTTACAGTATAATTTTGTTAGGTATAAGTACTATTCCAACGTTCCCAGCAACAACCTATGCCAAGTCAGGGCTGAGAAGACACAGAGCAATATACCATAGAATCATAGAACCATACCACTGAAATGATGCTGATTCATTTTTTTTCTTGCTCATTTCTTTTGTTGACCATTGCTGTTTCCTAACCAGCATGGCTAGAGCCCATGACTGACTACACATCTGGGTGCTGCTTTGGTATGAATGATAAAGAAATTACAGCAGCCTATGACCTACATTTAACATGGCTTAGAATTTACAGAGATATATGAGGGCAATAATTTTAAACTAAAAAAAGGAGATTCAGGCTGGATGTGAGGAAAAAAATCTTTTCAATGAGGGTGGTAAAATACTGGCACAGATTGCCCAGAGAGGTGGTAGATGTGCCATCCCTAGAGATATTCAAGGCCAGGCTGGATGTGGCTCTGGAAAACCTGATCTAGATGAAAATGTCCCTACTCATTGCCAGGGGTTGAACTAGATGGCTGTTGAAGATCCCTTTCAGTCCAAACTGTTCTGTGATTCTGTGTTCAGCTCTGGCATGAAAATACTCTGCTCTACTCTATCATGGGGGGGGGGGGGGGTGTTGATTTTGTGTTTTTAAATGGCTTTATTAATACTAAGAAGCCAAAAGTTCAGGCATGAGTCAGATGTTAACTGCTACCAGCTTACATGGGGAATCCTAGCCGCCTTCATCTCCTCCACCAGCTGGGCAATTTCTGAGTCATTCGCGTATCCATAGCGACACAACTGGAATCCCAGAGACCAGTAGGGTGGCATGATTGGTCTTCCAATCAGCTAAAAATAAGAAAGAATAATTGTGGTGGATACGTGAGATGAGTAGAACAAACCAAACCAACCAACTAAACAAAAACTAGTTTGTAATAGAGTAAGAATCCTACTGCAGTGTACTCCTGTACAACAAGTTCTGGAGTTGGGCCCAAAACCATGTAGAAGTCGAGGATTCCTCCTATGGTACGGTATGTCAGGGCAGGTGTTGGCTGTAATGTCACATCTGGAAATGGAGAAAGTAAAATGAGAAAAGGGTGCCTGGACTTGCCACTGTTGCAAACAGTGATCTTAAAAATAAAACACACTGAGAAAATAAATCTAAGGTTTTCTTACCCATTGCATTGCTGTTAAGCAATAAAACTCCATGGGCATTGGTATCTTCTTCAAGAGCCATGTAAAATGGCTGATGACTGTAGGAATTCAACTCGTACTGCAAATGACATAAAATACATTTTAATAGGGAAATATCACAAGCATTCACTAACTTACATTTATTAATAAATTTAATAAAAGATGAGACATGAATGCCAAGCATACAAGTAAACTCCAGAATTATATACTTAAACCCTACAACACCTGCGAAGCATACCTACAGAACAGCACCTTCAACTTCACAATTTGAGTCAGTTTTCTTCAAACTGACCAGGCAGAAAGGAAAGCAAAGATACTACTGCCTTTAACACTTCTAATGAGAAAGTGGTTCTCCAGGAGAAGATGCTGATGGCATTCTATTCACTTTCATTTACTCAAAAATATATTCAAATCTGAACTGGAAATTCAGATATTTTATTGGTCATTCCCTCAAAACTGCAAACATTATGCTCTCTCATAGGAAATAACACAGGCATACAGAAAAACGTAAGATTTCTGATTTACCTCTGTACAAAGTAGTAGGAGATCTGACTCATGTCTACCTTTCAGAATAATTAGCCTAGCAGAATAAAAAAGGAGGAATGTGCTATTATTTCTAAGCCATTTGTTGTCTTCTGACATTTATCTCCACACACTGATCTTGCTGGTCACAAAGAATATGTTTAGAGAAAACCATTGCCATTTAGATACCATCCAAATTATAAACCATGACAAATACAATCAAAGCAAATATGTGTGTCCAGTACCAGCAGGCATCCACTGGACTTTAAAATCCTACTGGATACTTCCACACATTAGGATAGTTGATCCAAAAGCCACATTTACTTCCGCTTACAGTAGGAGGCTGATCCCTTGTGAACATTCCCCAGGAGTGCCAGCTCATATTACGTCGAAACGTTGTGTGCTCATTTTCTCCAAGTCCATATATATATTGGGATGGTAAACGGGTAGAAATCTGAATGAACATGTCACTGAATGTGAAGGTGGGCAGCTGCGAATCCCAGCTAAAATGGAAAGAAGAAAATAAAAGCAAGAATGCTGTGTTTTCAGGGCTGTGCTTAGCTGACACTTTCTTTGGGCTACTTTTTTCTCTGAAAAATCTCATTCTTCAGTAAAGGTGGAATAAATCTGTTATGGCTATGGAGAAAACTTCAAGCATATGAAATGGGGATGTCTAAGAATTTGATGCACAGTTTAGAGACACAAAATCCTCTGTGTCTCTCACAGACATATATTATATACAGACATCATGCATGCAAAGTTGCATCATATTTTGGCAATTTAGTGAACAAATATGTTTCAGGAGAGTATCACCCTATTTTCCTCCCAGACTGATCCTTGGTGCCAAATGGTATATAGTAAATAATGTGCTTTTTACAGTTCACTGGACTTTTTGTGCAGTTTACACTGTAACTGTATTTGTTGTAAATCAGCATGTTTAGAGTCAGAAAAAAACCTGCACCCTGATGGTGCTCTGCCAAAGAATTGCATCATTCCAAGACATTGATTTGTAGTTTGAATGATTACTCTTGTTGACAAAAAGGAACTCAGCTTGCAATGAAGTTTTGGGTACTTTAAAAAAATTGCATAAGATTTTTATATTTTTTTTTTTTATAAAAACCATAACACATACAACTGCTAATATAATTGTTCTATTTTCTAGCTCCAAATTCATCTTAATGAAGGAAAAAAATGAAGCTCCTATCAGACTTATTGGCTGTCATATTAGCAAAATCCGTCTGCAAGTCAGTTAAGACACTACTTCTATTTTTTTTTTCCTAACCATTCCTCAAAACCAAACCAAATGATCAGTCCTTAATGGTTAGTTGTGTGGTCACCTGAGGAAAAATTTAAGAAGCATGGAAAATTGTTGTACCTCTCAGAAAACTGGAAACAATAAGAAATGGACTTTGGAGTTGTCTGTGTTCCATACTTCAATATGTTGTAAAGGATTTTTAGCAAGTGTCAGACTAAGAAGTGAAGAGGGAGAAACCTTAGATAATTATGAGAAAGAAACAAGGTATTGCTTAGGGCACTTTCTCTGAGCAGTTTCTGGTCAATGTTCTCATAAAATGCAATGGTGAAACAACCTCCACTGGAGCAGCATCTGACATTTGGCAGACAGAGCCATTTTATGGGAAGGGTACAAGAGCGAGTCTTAAGGTGTTTAGAACATAGCACACAAGGAAATGTTTTGGCTTGAAAAGAACTAACTATACCAACTGAAATAAAATTACTGTGGCTTACATGATTCTTCCTGTGCTTTTGCGACGAACTTGTATACCAAATGGTTTTTTCTGAACTGATACTTCATATAGTCGTTCCTCATCTGTGCTTGTTGGGGAGCTCGGGAGATTTAGTGGTACTGGAACCTCATATCGTGCATTTTGATAATCATAGATCTATAAAGTAAAAGTCAATTCATTTCAATGAATTAGTTGTTTGAAATCTTATCTATAGTAATAGAAATCTGATCTGATAGAAAATTGTGGAAAACACTTGCTGAGATGAGTGTTTTCTTTCAATATGTATTCTTTGACCAATTCATTCACAGTAATTTGTTTGGGGGGAAAAAAACCCAAACCTAAAGGATTTATTTTGGATCAGGAATGGATTGTCCATTATTTATATGAATTTAAAATGCATATCTATATTTAAAATATAGTTTTATATATATATATATGTAGAGTGAATATCTTTCTGATTCATCTTTCAGAAAACTTTGAGGGATTCTTTTGTTCAATTTGCTGTATTGTGAGAACTGACGGGAGTTAAGTATTTCACGTTTGACTGCTTTAAGGCTGCACAATTATTTCAGTGTTATTACACTCAGTGATAAGTTATAGTCTATACAATTGTGCATTAAAAATTTTAGAAGAAAAATGATTAACTTAAAAATCAATTGTGACAATGATAACACTTATAAATAAATTTACCTGTATATTAATAAAAGGCCTTCAGTTCCAGAGTCTGTGGTTGACATTTTAGATATACATTGACATACCTTTGATTCACATGATTTCATAGTAAAACTGAGTACAAAATTCTAGGACAAAAAATATGCAAGCTAGGAGCAGTAACAGTTGATTAGAAGGAGAAACATATCTAGGCAAGGGTGCTACAATCTGTGTAATATAAAACTGACTAGAAAAAGCCCTTATGATTTCTATAAATCAGGTTGTTTTTAACAACGGGACATTGCATACTCATAGAAATTCTGGAATGACTTTACCTTAAATTGCAGCATGTGGTTAAGGTGATATTTCACCTCCAAGCGTAGTGTACTAATTGGGGTAGTGTAATTCTCATTAGCTTTGGTGTTGTCACTATTTAAGATGAGGTTGGCTGTCAAACCTGATGAAGTATATTCTACTTGGTCTACAGAATAAGCATTGTCAGAGCTGTAATAGCAGGATGGAATATCTGGGCCTGATGTTTCCTGGTGCAAATAGAAGAAAGTTACAGGTTAGTGAGCTACACTGGCCTGCTGCATTTTTTTTTTTAGTTATTAGCATGGAATCCAAAGTTCCCATTTTTATCAGATATCTATCAAATGTAGAATTTGTGGAAAAAACTTATTCAACTAGTGAACAGAACCCATTTATCTCTACACTAAATCAGATATAAACGAACAATCCAGTGAAGGCTGTACAAATCACTCAATCAGGAAACTGAATGCTTGCACTATGAAGATGAATTTAAATTTCCCTGTATCTGTGATCTTCAGATCAATCCCACAACATTGCTTACTTTTGGCCTCTTAGAATTCCTAAAGCTTCCTCCCTTTTAATCCCATCGCTCTCTGGTCCCTGGCTGCCTTCAAGGGAATGTGCCCAAAACCCATTGGATATTCAGATGAAAGCTTTCCATTGGCTTTTTTCACATAAGTTACCCTTAAAATATCCACTGAGAATTACATCCTATTTATCAAAGATCTCCTGACAGCAAGATCAAAATTACTTTCAGTTTCCTGCTACCGTTGAATACAAACACTCAAACTCGGTATTTTGAGGTCAGATAAGCTGGTGAATGTTAATGCATTAGCCTTCCACCTCTGGATGTTTGCCATCAATCCTGCCTAGTTGTTCACATGAAACTATGTCTGCTCTGTATTTTCACACAATTACACATTTTGTTAATGACTATTTATTCATCTGCTTTCACCAAAATCAAAGCACCTTTCAACCTGAGCAAGCATTCAAAGCATACTCAGTTCATAAAAGGACCAGAGTTTGATTTCACAAGAACAATCATTTTGAAATGTCCAAAATTTAAAAAAAATATTCCTAATAGTGCAACAAAACCAGGTCAGTCCAGCAGCCACTTCAGTTGTTGCTGGTTGAAGAGGAGTTAGCAAAAAATATTGGTCTTCATGGTTAGGATGTATGTCCAGGCTGTAAAATTTAGATTTACGGGATCATGGAGTAATTTAGTTGGAGGAACCTTCTAAAGTTTAACCCTACCAGGGCACACAGCTCCCATATAATATCCCATTAATATCCCATGGTATGTTAATAAATGAAGCTATGTGCTAAAGAACTGCATGTCAGAGATTATGATTTCAAAATAGCTCCTCAACATGGGCATATGCAATTAAGTTCAGGTAAGAATAAAAATTTTTGGTGGATTTAAGGATTTTCTCCCAAACTGAGATCCAGAGGAACTGGTCTGACTTAAAATATGCTTGAGTGACTATGAAGATGCAACAAAAGCAATACACTTTGCAGGCCGCAATGCCAGTGAAACAGAAGAGGTAGCTGAAGATACTATTCTATTTTTTCATAACTGTAATATAACATTTTTCAGCCTTTCAAAAAATTTCCACATTTTAGCTTGGCTTCTGAAAGACTTCAGAAGTACTTACATGATGGCAAGTACCTTAGTTTTAGTGATGCAAATAACATCTGCTAGTACAGCTGATGTCTGTGACCCCATTTTATTTAAATCTGACAAATCTGATGGACTATTTTTCTTTTCCACGGTAACAACTATAAAGAGAAAACCATGATCCTGGAAATGTTTCTCTCTCATGAATTTAGAGGAATTATTTTTGCTTACATCCCAGACACAGCCAAGTTGTTCACATCTTTCTTGTGTTGGGTTGGGACTGGGATAACAGTCAAACCTTTCATTGACACTCAGTTCTTGAGTCCATTGTACTGTGTAAGATTTTCCCAGTTCAAGCTGAAGTCCTGTTATATGCGCAACCTGTAAATATTAAACAATAAACAGTTAATAAATCCCACATCACATCTATTTGCTCTTCAGCCAGCAGAGAACACATTTTGTTACATGTCAATTCACAAGTAAACTTGGTCTATAACATTTGTTGTAGTCTCACTTTTACAAACACACCCAATTGATTTGCTTCCAGATAAAATCCAACAAATTAAGAATAAAAACAGGAAAAAAAGAGCCAATTGCACAGCTTCCTTGGAATAAAGAAGGAATAAATGTAAGGTCACAGCACCTTAATTTTTAGAAATATGAATGCAAGAGGTAAGAAAAAATAGTTTTATTTTGATTCAGCAACAGAGATGACAGCTAATTCAGGTGCTTGCAATAATTAAGGAGGGTGTACAATGCAAATTCAAAGCAATGCCAGAACTATCCTTAGCATGGGAAAGCACTTGCATGAAAGCTTCCCACTAGCAACAGGGCAATTTCTTTGCACATGAATGCACCATCTTGCTCTTTTCCAGATTCACCTTGTGAAAAACTCTACATGAAGTGATAAAGGAGGTTTAAACAGTGTGATTTTGTTTTTAAAATCAATGCATAAAAATTCATTTAAAAAATAAGTATTTGTAACCGTCCTCCAATATAACATGAAATCATAAAAGCTATGCATCCGCTTAGATGTTAAATGGTGCTGCATGAATAACTGCATGACAAAACTTTCTGTTGCACCGAGAGTCTGAGAGAAAAATGTAGATGCACTTTCTGTGCAGCTGAGTTGAATGCAATCGTACTTTTGTTCTGTAACAAAAATGATGTCAGATTTCAGAGAATCATAGAATCATAGAATAGTTAGGGTTGGAAAGGACCTTGAGATCTATAGTTCCAAGCCCCCTGCCATAGGCAGGGACACCTCCCACTAAACCATATCACCCAAGGCTACGTCCAACCTGGCCTTGAACACTGCCAGAGATGGAGCATTCACAAATTCCCTGGCCAACCCATTCCAGTGCCTCACCACCCTTACAGTAAAGAATTTCTTCCTCATAT
>JAOEHY010009214.1:0-20110 GCA_025447955.1 Psilopsiagon aurifrons
GAGGGTTGGAGTGGTGTCAGGTTCTTCGCTGTCTGTGTGTGTGCTACTTAATGACTCCTGACACAGCAGTAGCAATACAGCTTAAAGTCTTCAGCTGCGCTTTCCTAAACTTCACTTCATGTTTTCCTCTACAAAGCAGACCAGTTGGCTGTGGTGCTTTATCTACCTCTCACATTGATTCTGGACAAAGGCCTTTTTCATGATTTCCTTCAGTGGCTTTTCTCTTTGGAATATCTCATCTCATGTAGGGTTGGCATGGTTTTGCATCCCACAAAATGGGTCTAAAAGCTTGTAGGTTAACAAGTGTTAATGTTGCAATTAAGAGAGGAATCCTATCCCCTCTGTGTCTGTTGAATTTCTGTATGGATGGGACTGGATGATGCCATAAGCCCATTCTGACAATTAACTTACTTTCTTCTGAAATAACCATATCTGTCTTGCAACAAGTACAGTATACAGAAAGCATGAGCCCATCTTTTTCCAGTCCCTTGGCAATCCCTTTATTTTTAGGTGCATAGATGGTGTCCTTATTGATGGGAAAGATAAAGGACTATCAAGATCAGTGTACAGGTAAGCAGTCAAAAGAAATGGAGCATTGCCACTCAACTGATTTCAAATAGTGGTACTAATAGTCTTAGTTCCCTTTTTTATGTCCTAAATTGAGTTATATTTGAGTATTGTCCATCTATGTGCACAAGGATAAGATTTGCTGGATGGGATCCTTTACGTACTCCTTGTGTCTTCCTTCATCTATTATGTGAGTGAGAGGTGTTTTGATGTACAGAAACTGTTCCCTGTAAAGAAAATAGTTTTAATAGGAGCAGGGTGTAGCATAATTTTTTTTAAAAAGCTTCTGAGCTGTTACTCAAATGTGCTTAGTGTGTAAAAAAAAAAAAAAAAATCAAAACTCAAATTAAAAGGCCTCTATGTGCACCTGCTAATACCACAAAGGTGACTGGTAACTTTGGCTCCATCTGCAGGTGAGCAGCATTTAGAAAGGGGTCAGTAACTCTTTACAATAATGATAACCAATATTATCATCTCACTTTGGAAGGGACACATAACGACCATCGGGTCCAACTCACTGCTCCTTGCAGGGCTACCTAAAACTAAACCATATGACCAAAAGCATCATCCGGACACTCCTTAAACTCTGAACAGGGCTGGTGGTGTGACTGTTTCCCTGGGGAGCCTGTTCCAGTGAAGGGCCACTTCTCAGTGGAGAACCCTTTCCTAATGTGCAGTCTGATTCCCCCAACCCAGCTAGCCTGAACTGTTTAGCTTACCTGGAAGTATAATATGTAACAAGTTGTGTTCAAATATGACAATTAAAACCCCCAAATTAATAACAAGCAAAATGATCTAAAAAAATACCTAGTTTGAATAGTGATACCTGACTAATACCAGATTTTAATTCTGGGAATGGGTTTGAAGTTGATATTGTAATGAGCCTTCACATCTTTAGAGGTGGATGGGATGTGTTGACACTTCTGAAATGGTAACAGTTGATGCTGATGTCTGGAACTGCATGTGGCGCTTTTGTACTGGTTCTTCCACCAGAGTCTGAAGGACACCACTCCTTGTGGGAGATTTAAATGTACGTTGAAAGCGTCAGCAAGGTGCTGATCTGTGCACATACAGACACACCCATGGTGCTGTCCTGTCTCACAGGTGGGTTGGACAGCCATGGCTTTGCTTAGTGATCATGGTTATTTCTGCAGGAGGAAGTATAGTTAACCCTTAAGTGAAGGAGGGATTCCTGTTAAGGCTGTTGGTCACTACAGGTCTTGCTGCAGAAGAGACCAGCTTGGCCCGTTTCAGATGAGTGATGAGAGCTGGCTCACAGCTGCCCCACAGAACCCACTGGCAGTGGGACAGTATGTCAACAACTGCTCACACGGTGAGTTGCCAGGAGAGTTTTCCTATTTGTGTTTATGGATATAAATTATTTTGGAAGTGACACAGAGGACCAGATGCTGATCAGGGGGGACAGTAGCACTTTTTAAAACAAGATACTTAATGGGATAAAAAGGTTTTGAGACTTTTCGTGACAGGTGGGTGTTAAAATTCTTCAAGGCAGCAATGCTTCAAATATCCTTGTGCTTTTGCCACCAACTTCCCCCATCTCCCTCCTGGTATGTAGAACTAAAGCACACATCCCAAAATATGAGATGGTGGGAAAGGGTATCTGGCAAAGGACAGTATAGCTGAGGCAGCACACAGTTACAGATCAAATTACCATACATAAAGTGACATATACAGTAAGATTCTGTCACTGCTTAGTGTGAACTTATTTTAGTCTATGTGCAAAATCTAGGAAACTGTTGGTATGATCTAGCTGTTGGGCATGAAGAAGGAAGCTCTTCAATCTCATGCAGTATGTGTTGGTCTTAAAGGTCTGGGTGAATAAACTCATGGGAATGGTTGTGATTCAGAAGATTGAACTGCTAGCATACCTTCTGCTTCTAAGTGGCTTTCAGAGCCTCCATTACACTAAAAATACCCTGCCTCCAGGCAGCATCGAGAAGGGTTGCTGGAATAGTGAATCAGGAAACTTGTATGGAAACAAAGGCCGTCCCATCAAACTGTTTCTCCCAGGCCCAATGTTCATGTAGGGAAAATTCTTTTCTTCCTGCTGGACAGACAGTGGTTTTATACCTGGCTCTATTTATGACATGTTCTGCCACCAGGAATTATTTTTTAAAGACTTTTTTTTTTTTTTTTTTTTTTTGCCTATAAAAGCAAAAGTTGTATTCTGACAGCATTTAGCAATGCAGAGAGCTACCCCTCGTGTTATGCGAAATTGTGCCCCTTCATACACATGTTGATAGGTAATCCTGTTGAATGCAGTAAAGATGAATTGAAGCTCTTATAGTTGGTTGTGTGTATCTTGTGTCAGTTCAAAGTAGGACTTCAGAGGAGTGTAGTAGCTCCCAACAGAGGCATGGTTTTCAGGCTTGGTGAAGCATCTGGTACTTTTGCAGCAGTATGTTTGATGTTTTTACAAATCTTTAAACCCTGTCTGAGATTTTCTCAGTATCACAGAGACTTTTTTCTTTTTTTTCTTGTTTGTAGAAAAAGCAGCCAACGTGTGTTATCAGGAGTTTGATGTGCCAGCATATTTTCCAGTAGAACTGAAACAGTATCTTCCAAACATTGTCTACAGCCATGACATACAGAGGTTAGCAGTAAACCAAAGAGCTCATAGATTTGTATGATACAAAGCATACTGCATGTATAAAAAAGACAAACTTTGTTGAAGAATAATGTTATTCCATATGAAGATGAGTTACACAAAAGTGTGCACATGTATGAAAAGAGCCAGCTCTTTGAGTATACTAACTTTAATTGATTTATGAGACTATTTCTTTTTGTTCCTTTTTCCACATCTTTACAAATGAGATAAGAATAGCTCCAAAGACATGTTTTTACAGGCAGTGGTTACACCTTAGTGTGACTCTTCTAAATCCAATAAGGCACTAGGTATATTTTGCTTGTGTTATAGTGCCAAGGTTTTTGAGCATGTATTTCAAACGCAGTTAGCAGCCCTTGACCTTCTAAAGCCCTTCTAAGGCAGTTGAGATGTAGGCTTCTTACACTCCTGTTTTCCATGTCTTCTGCTTAGGTGAGAAATAAGCAGATTAATTTGCAAAAAATACCTCCTAATAGTAATTTGTATTGAGACAAGTGAAATACTCTGCAGTATAAAGGCTGTGACTTGTAGTTACACTGCACAATTACAACGTCCTCATTATGACCTGAAAATCGACCACTTTTAGAAACTAAATCATCTAGAAACCTTTCTCAGATTTCTGTTGAGGAAAAGCAACAATTAGATGAATATGAACAAGTGTGGACAACAAGGAGTGAGTGCATGTCTGAGTGCCCTGTACTGGGATATAGTCAATAACTCTGAAGCTGTGACAAAGTAAGTTGTAATGTTGGTGATGGATTTAATACGAAAAAGAAATTGCATCTAGAGGATGTATGAGGTTTTAAAGTGGATCACCTAGACTTTCTGTGTAATTCTGGGGCTATTTTAAAACTCTTGCAATTTGCTTGGAGAAACTTACGGTGCATATTGGAAAACTGGCTTTTCTGATTAAACTTAGACTTTGTTGAGGCAAGGTTAGACACGATTGAAATCTGCAGATTAATAAAAAATGCTAATCATAGAATCATAGGATGGTTTGGATGGGAAAGACCTTAAGATCATTCAGTTTCAATCCCCTGCCATGGGCAGGAACACCTCCCACTAAACCATGCCCCCAGGGCTCTGTCCAGCCTGGCCTTGAACACCACTGATGGAGCATTCACAGCTTCCCTGGGCAATAAAAGAAAAGCTGTGAGACTGACCTTTCAGAAAGCCTGAATGCTGTACTTGAAGAGTGAAAGCACATGAGCAGAGCTAAGCTACAGGACCATTTTAGGAAGGGGAAATTTTGCTCTGCTCCTTGGAATCTGTCCAAGAAAATAGCATTTCAGTCACAAGTTCTCCCAGTGTACAGCTGCTAGATGGAAGATCCCATCTGCTTCCAGCTTCTTGTTTTGATATTGATATTTATGACTGACAACATAGGTAATCTAGTTTCTAAATCTTTTTGTATCTTGTAAAACAGTCCGTAGTACTTATTTACCTTTTTGTTGTTTGATTTGTTCCTCACACTGTATTTCTTAGTGGTGGGTGCTCCATGGGTTGGTGCTGCTCTTCACTTTCATGTTCCTCAGCATCAGGAGAATGTGCTCTCCTTCCTGGGGTGCTCAGCTTTAGAGCATGGTCATTTACTTAAGAAGTTGGAGCGGTGGTTTCCTAAATCTCTCTAAGAAAACTGTTTGCCAGGCACTGAGTTGAGCTCAGGGTTTGTGGAGAATTCACTCATCACTGTCAGTCACGGCAGGTCGCTGATGTAGTTCAGGGAGCGAACTACAGAGTGGGTTTAGCCACCTAGCACCTGTGGGTATGTCTAGATAAATGATTTCTGCTCCATCAACCTTGCTGTAGCTTCTATCTATGTGTCTTTTTCACTTTCTTGACTAATTCTCTTTGTTTCTGAATAATTGTGTGAGTTGAAAAGTTATTTGCGTACCCACAGAGGCTGTGCTTTTTATTTTGTTTTGGTTTTTGAAAATTATTTTGTTTTATTGTTTTGCTGATACTTGCTATCTGTATTTCAGTGTTGTTTTTCCAGGCTCCCTGGCCTTTGTTATGCATACGTGTCATGGTTTAAGCCCAGCTGGTAACTCAGCACCACACAGCCACTTGGTCATTCCCTCTTTTTCCCCCATTCCTGGGTGAGATGGGGAGGAGAATTGAAAGAATGTAAAGACCACAGATTGAGATAAGAACAGTCCAGTAACCAAAGTATAACATAAAACTACTACTATTACTACTACTATTACTACTACTAATAATAAAGAATAATTATAAGGGAAATAATAACGAGAATGTTAAACTAAAAGAGGAAAAGAAACCAATAAACACAAGTGATGCACAATACAACTGCTCACCACCCGCCCACCAATACTCAGCCCAACCTGAGCAGCAATCTGCCCTTCCAGGTAGCTCCCCCCAGTTTATATACTGGGCATGACATGCCATGGTATGGAATACCCCTTTGGCTAGTTTGAGTTGGGGGTCCTGACTCTGCTTCCTCCTGGCTTTTCATGCCCCTCCACACTGCCAGAGCAGGAGAGACTGAAAAGTCCTTGATCAGGTTAAACATTATTTAGCATCGACTAAAAACTGGTGTGTTATCAGCATTGATTTCAGACTGAAGCCAAAACAGAGCACTGTACCAGCTACTGGGAAGGAGAAAAATTACGTACAGTTGAACTCAGGACATTATTACTCCCGAAAGTAATCCAGAGACATTGTTTTAGCTCCTTGCCATGGAGACTTAAAAAAAAAAGAGGAAATACAATCGTTCATGTTTTGCTTTTCCTTTTTTGCAGCCTCCTGCGTTGTGTCGTGCTTGTCACTCTGAGAGACATCAAGCAAGGAGAAGAACTTTTTTCTAATTACTACACTGTTGTCAGCTGAATTAATAATAAATTCAAGACTGAAGAAATCTGTGTCATTAAAATAGTTGCTGAGTGGGTACTTAAAGCTTCATGAGCATCTCTACATAATGCAAGACTGTAGTTTGACCATGTAGGAAGCAAGCTGTAGGCTTGTAATTCCCTGAAAATACTCCATATTTGATGCAGAGATGAAGGTGTAACCTTTTATGTCATTAGGTTCTCAACTGTCTCCTGTTGTTAATGTTATTCCTTATTGGTGTTCAAGCTGTCCAGCAGTATCTCATAAAATAAACCTCTAGGTTCTGGACACATCAGTTAGTCTGGTTTGCACAGTTGTCTGTCTCTGTGGCTCAGTTTTACTGTTTTGCCATTTCACTTGTTGTGGACACAGCTGGTAAAAATTACCTCCCTCTCATGAACTGTTCCTTGGAAAATCCTCATAGTATTTCAGCGTAGCCAGTTGTCCACATTTTTTATGAAGCCAGTTTTGGAGCAGTGCCGACGGGCAGTTCAGGTGTGCCTACTGCTGGGGGAGTGTGGGGTGTGTGTATCCTGAGGCCTGTCCAGTCCGAGATTCAGTGAAAGGTTCTGTCATGTTGCAGCTTTTGCAGCTTTTATCCTCAAAGGAAGAGGACGTCACGTGCCATGTAGCTGGAGGAAGTAATGCTAACCAAGTGTAATGTGTATTTTTGAATGAGTTAGTGGCATAAACAGAGCCAGCCGTTCCTACGTTAATTCTTGCTGCTATGTGCAAACTGCCTTCAGAAAGTAAACAAGAGACAGCTTGACAATGTTTCAGTCTGGCTAAAGAGCTTGGGAAACGAAAATTATCCTATTGTTTACAGTAAAACTCCAAGCGAGTATCCCAGTGAATGAATATGTGGTTGGCATAAGTTCATGAGAAGGACGGGTGAGAAGTGGTGTGCTCTGGTGTGATCTGGCAGTGCTTGAGGCAGCTGGGGTCCCGGATTAGCTGCAGAAATCTCTTGTTCAGAATTAAAGGCTTTTCAGTGTTGGTGTTACTTGGTCTCCTTCCAAGCCTGAACCTTGACTTTCATATTCATCTGGAAGCCCTTCCACCCCTTTCAGGAAGCTTTAAATAGCAGAGCTGTTGCAGAGCAGCATGTGGCTCAGTGTGTGTTGGACAACTTCTATGGGGATGCTGGGGACAACTTCTAGTAACAGTCCTTGTGTCTTCACTTGCATGGTGGCAGGTGAGAACGGGCAATATTCTGCAGCCTACTGAAGGGGATGCTCATCCTCTGCCTGAGGATCCCTTCTCTCCTGAGTGGGATTCTCCCCAGCGCTCCTGGTGGAAGTCACTGGGCATCTCCCAACCACTGAGGAGGGGGTGGTACTCAGGGTGCCTGCCTCAGCAGGTCGGGGTTGATGGCTAGGTAGGGAACACTGTAGTAGTGCTATTGGTGATCGCCAGGCTGAGATGCTCTCAGGTGAGGACATGAATTACTTCAGCTTGTTTGCACTTTTAAATGGCTGGGTTTGAAAGCATACTCCTCTCTGACAGCTGTGGAGGTTAGGTTTACAGCTCTGTTACTGAGGAAGGTTTGCTGCACTTGCTGCCTTCTCCACGTGGATGGTACACAGTGGTGGAGGGCTGCAGTGCTCAAGTGCAGGCTGCCTGTCACTAACAGGGTACCTGGGACTGGCTTCTCCTCTCTGAAGTACTGAAACCTGGCAGCCTGCTTAAGAGACTGCTCAGACACAAGCGAAAGCAGGACCTGGCTTGCAGTGGGCAGCAGCAACTGATTTCTGTCTGCTGGTGGCTACAGAAAGCCAAAAAGTGGGAGTAGGAGGAGGTGCTCTCAGGTGCTGCTTCTGAGCAAGAAGCAGCACAACATGGGGTCTGAGCAGGATAGAGTAAAATGGAAGGGTAGAAATAATGGTCCCGTAAAGCTCTACAGCCTGCAAAAGGGCTCCAGGTATGTCAGATCTTCCTTGTCATCTTCAGAACCCCGTGTGTCCATTCAGGGTGAAGTTCATTCTAATCTCCTGTGTGCCCACGCATTATTACCAGACACCGCCAGTGCCTGGGAGGAGGATGTATTCTGATGTTACATCAGATGTAATGTGCAGTCTGATAATAACCCTGTGAAATTTTTTGTGCAATCTGTTTATGATTTATTAATAATAATACATTATTCTCTCCTAAATATGTACTGAATATATAAAATATCTCTCAAAAGTTGATTTGTCTGGGTGATTTCCATTGGAATTCCCCACAAACAGGGACTTAAGTGGCTGACTTGGCCTCTACTCACCTGTACACTTAGTGGTACAAGGAGGAAAGAAAAACGGAGCTAAAATTGAAGGTAGTTTCAGTTACTGTCATGGCAGATCTGCAAAGTCTGCCTCCAAGATTTGGCCCATGCCCATGCTGAATACTGAACTGACTCAGGATAGTGTGTATGTTTAAATCCTTTGCCTCCATGGGGATCTCCAGCTGCCTCAGGTCTGGCTGGGATGGAGCTCCCCTTCCCGTAGCATCCCTCGTGGTGCTGAGTGTTGGTACCTGGCAGTGTGCTGGTGCCAAGCAGTGCTCCCAGCACAGCACCCAGGCTGCCTCCCCAGCTCCCTCACCCCAGTGGCTGGGGGCAGGAAAGAGGCCTGGAGGGGGCAGAGCCAGGACAGCTGCAGCAGGCTGACCAAAGGGACATTCTGTTCCATGTGATGTCATGATCAGCAATAAGAGAAAGGAGCAAGCGGGGGGCATTTGTTGTTAAAGCCTTTGCCTTCTGGACCAGCTGCTCCTTGTGCAGAGGCCCTGCTCCCCAGGCAGCAGTTGGACGTGCCTGCTGATGGGCAGTGGAGGGTAAGTATTTGTGCATACCTTTGCTCTTCCCTTATTGAACTGCCTTTGTTTGGACTCATGACTTATTTTCATCCTGCTGTCGTGCTGAGGAGGGGAGCACTGTTGTGTCTGGTGGGCACCAGTGTAAGAGCAAAACCAGGAGCGCGTGGGGAAGATGGGAAGGGCCACCACTGTGCAGGTGGTTGAAGGCTTGCTTTTCCTGTATTTGCGTAACTCCTTCCCCCTGTAGTGTCCTGGCACTCCTGCTGCTCCTAGCAGGGGTGTCCTTTATTGCAAGCACCTGAGTGCAGCTTGCCAACCAGGGTGGAGATTGAAAGGCTGAGATGCTCAGCAAGGGGGCTGAATCCATGTCTTTCCTCAGCAGGAGCCTCTATGTTGCACATAAAGGTGATGCTGTGCTTACCTGACTGCCTCTTGCTGCCAGCTGTGCTGTACTGCATCTTCGCTGTGATAGAGCCAGAGCTCTCCTGGTGACACAGGAGACCAAGTCAGTCACTGCAGCTAAGGGGGCCCATGGGCTGCTGCAACAGAAGCATGCAGCACCGAGGCAGAGGAGCCGGTGGGGGTAAGCACGATGCTGCAGGGCAGGATGGCAGTGGGATAACGTATTCTTCCTGGCCTCCTCCCACGGCAGGGACCAAGGTTTGCTGGGAGCAATAAATGACTTTTCCAGGCAGAGGGAAGAGAAATCCAGGGACTGGTAAAAAGTTTCCACAAATGCATTGCTGGGGTTTATGGTTCCAGTCTTTGTTGCCTTGTGCTCTGTGGATAAAACAAGGACTTGGGCACCTGACATCCAAGCACCATAAAGACTTCAGAGGCTGCTCATCTTTTTAGTGGCAGAAGTGGATGTGTCCTTATCACCTGGCACTGAAGAAGTTAAGGTTCTGTAAAGGACAAAGTGTGCAAAAGCTTAAGGATCTCAAGTTTTAGGAAACAATGCTTCCTGAGCTAAATACCAGGAGGTAATTGTGCCTCTACAGCGACCTCATTCATTATAGCATTAAAAATTGCACCTCCTGAGAGACCCTTGCCCTCAGAGACCCCTGCTCTTGTAACACTCACAGTGGAAAAAACATGGACTGTGCCTTTAAACGCCAAGAGAGTGTAGCAGTGACTGTAGCTGCAGACTGTACATAAACAGAAGACACTGTTTTTTGCTGTTTAACAAACGGAAGATGGCAGCTGGCAGGCTGAGGGTGTGCTGCCTCTGGAACTAACACACAGCACCCTACTCTGCACAAATGTGTATGAATCAGTCTTCCTGTGGGTAAGCCGGGCTCATTGCACAGCAGATGAACCATCCCACATCTGGGACATCCTCACATTGCCTTAAGGGAAATGAGTTTCCATTGGGCTGGGGGGAAGAGTTTACATTATACACACACACACACACACACACACACACAAATGAAAACCATTTTCAAGACACTAGCGTCACACAGCTAACAATTACATCAGAACAGGGACGAGATGGAGGCTAGTTATTATGATTTGTTCTAGCAACACTGATCTTTACTCTGACTAGCCAGAGGAAGGGAGGTGCAGCTTGTCACTAGTTTTGGATGGGTGCTGTCTTTTGCACCTCTGTTACCAGCACTACACACACTTGTCTTGCATCTCCTCATGGGGGGAAGTAAAGCTGACTATATTTTTTGGCAAATCAGAACTTCCTCTGTTCGGGATGGTAACAGCCTGCATCCTATCCAATTAAAAAAAAAAAAAAATTAACCATTTCTTTGCCCGAGGCTTTGTTGTGCCAGAAACAAGCAGAAACAAGCACACTGGACCTAGGAAAGCAGAACCTTTGACAGCATTGGCATGCAAGATCCTAGAAGTAATATGCTGCTTTTCAGGGTCCAAGGTTAGTGCTCATTTTCCTCAGAGAAAGGAAAATCAGGACAAAAAGCATTTGAAATAGTTTAACTTTGGCATAAACGCCTAAACTGAGTGGAATTTTTATATCCTCACCTGTAATCCAGCTTGACGTGGATTTAAGGATTTGGGCAAGTTTGCTTACCATAGAGAAGAATGCAGGTCCCCCATGGCTCCCCGTGCACTCTGAATGCTGGGTTACAGGGCTGGGATGTGTTGCTCTGAGGAGATGTTCAAGTCCCATCTATGATTCTGCTACACTTAAGCCATGATGTCTTCACATCTGAGGGAAATCATTACTTACTGTTTTACCTGCATCACATTTTTCACTCTTCTCTATGTATGCTGGATAGCATGGCAGCATCCACTTTAGTGGTACCTAGAGTTCTTCAAGTGCATTCAGTTACTGCTAAGTATCTCTGAAAATCAGGTAGCAAATACAATGCATATGCATGAAAAGCTTCAGAAGCAAAGAAAGGTTTCCAGACATTTATTTCTGGAACTGTACACCAGGTATTAAAGTACAACAAATACAAAATAAGGCTCAAAAAAATCAGTGTTTATGTACAAATATTAAAACCAATGCAACAATAGCGACTTCCTCTTGAACATCTGATACTAAACCATGTTCCGATTGTCACTAGATTTGTTGTTATGCACAGGGCATGTACTTTGAACTGGGAATAACTAGAATCTGTTTTACTAGGAGGACTATAACCATTCCTACTGTATTTTACAACTGCTAGTATCTTCCTCCTTCTCTCAATGAAAAATAGAAATAAAAAAAATAGTAACCTTGTCATTATTTTATAAATTACTGTATTTAGTTTCCCTGGCTGTAGACAATGTGCTTGTAATGCTGGGCAAATAGTGTCCCTGTTGGTCAGTTTATCCATTAGTTTACATTCAAAGTTGAAACACTCACTATAGACTTTGGTTAAATTAAGTAGTATCACTATATTCTACTCAATCCGAAGTTTTCCTATGCTTTTGACCCTCAAGTTTTAAAAATTAAAAACAGGAAACAATTGCACAATTCATTGACCTAATCATACACAATTTAGTATTCTTCTAACAGCGTTGTACATCCTTCAAGTAAATTCAGTGGCTTTACCATGACAAGAGGAAAACTAAACATTTAAAACCTATTATGAAGAGACGTATGACTTATCAAAGTAAAAGTATTGCTATAATCACAGCACCAGTTACACTTCTAAATGAATCAGCTACCCTCTTCAGGTTCCCTGTACATAAAAAGGATACATCTACCAACACTGCAATTGCCCCTTATGCATTTTTTGGTTTGTCTGTAGGAAGAACAAGTGTGTCAAAGGACAAAGAATTCATCACAGTTTGTTATAAGAATTGTGCTACACCATCTAGGGACCAAGGCAATGTAATTTCTTCATATGGTTGCAATTCAGCTATCTTCATGCTGACTTCCAAAACACAATTCTTTTAATAAACAGTAACAAGTTCTCCATTTAAATGTTTAAACTGAGAGAAAAATAAGTAAGTCCAGCTTTTAAAAGAAAATTTCAATAAATAGCTATTTTACATGGATAAAGTCATAGTGGTACAAATTTATGAATGTCACATCAAGCATGCACAAAAATGTTACTATACATGGAAGTAGTCAGAAAATATTGAAATAGATATCTAAAAAGATATGAAGAATTTACATATTTACAAAATCTTGCAAATTATTGCCTCATTTTAACAAGGAATTAAAAGTAAACGATACCAGCTAGCTAGCCAACGGGCTAAATAAGATCAGCATTTAAAAATCTATTAGACTAGCCGGAATTCATTTTTCTCTCATCTCATTTTCTGAATTTTGGTCAGAAGTCTTTATTAAATAACTAAAGTGTCCATTCAACTTGCTGACAACCCAAACCTTAGACAAGCCTCTGTCTACATTAAGAGCCCAGCAATGCATAGATAAACTGAATATATTACTGCATCAGCTAATGAGAATGGGCATGTTCATTTAAGTGCAACTGGTATAAGCATTCAGACATCTTTGTATAATGTTTTCTGTACAGACCAGCCACTCACTGTAAACCCACAGATAAACTTGAATGTATAACAATGGAAGATCATGGCCAGTATTTTACAAAATTACATAAAACGTGCTGATTCATAAAGAAAAGAAACCAGGTACAAAGTTCAGCACAAAACGCAGCAAGAAGCTGACAACTTGGCTAAAAATGTCAAGAGTACAATACAGGGCCAAGGCTACCCGTTATTTACTGTGTACTTACTAAAGTTGACCTATTTCAGATGTGTAAGTTAAGAACTGATTACAAAATCTTCTCTACTTTTGTCCACTGTGCTATACTAATTTGGTTTTAATATGGTAAATGTGCTATTGCATGAACACTTCAAAGCCATCTTCATTAAAATGCTGTAAAGAGAACTCCACATGCTGCATCCCAAACTCAGGATGTCAATGCAGTTCACAGTATGCATAATAAATACCCTCTTCCCTTTCAAATATTTAAGTCACTACTTTCTAATTACTCAGCATAACCTTGAAGCAACCACTACAAATATCAACAACACAAACTTAATCACTTGAATAATGAAAACAAATCAGTGGCAATTAAATCCGTAATACAAACAGTGCAAAGAAAAAGTATGGAAGGAAAGGGGTTATTCTATTTAAGTGAGGTTCAGATTCTAATTGAAAAACCCTGTAAGTTCTGCACTACAACATGTTGCAATCCAGTCCTATGTTTGGTTTGACTTCCCTCCAGGAATTAGAACAAACATTAGCCAAACTTCCTGGATGGCTAAATTGCACTCAGTGTTCAAAATAAAAAATTTATGGAAGTAAAGTAGCTGCTGAGAAACATTTTTACTTAACCTTTCCTATATGAGCAATGGAGCGAAGTGCCATTTTTAAGCCAACGACTTGTCTAAACAAGTAAACGCAATCCATACTAAGAAAAACTTCACAATACATACTCCAAGGTTCTACTATTCCTATCTAAACTAGACAGTCCCTCAAAACTGTAACACTTTGAACTGCAGTGCTCCAAACAATTTAAGATGTCTTCCAAATGCAGACTGTTTTTTTAGTGGTAAATCCCAAGCTGTGAGGACTGTAGCTTTATACACCAACAGCTGTCTCAGGTACACGTTTACATTACTTTCCAAGGTTGTGGACAAAACCCATCAAAACACAATATAGCCTAAATAGCATCTGTTTCAGCCAGTAATTTTAAAGTACACAGACACCTACAGCATTATTACTTCTGTGTAAGGTAGCCATAGCCTGTAGTTTTTTGCAACAGGATCCAAGTGTAGGTCTTCACACTTTATCCATGTTAAGTCCCTTGTGCTAGCTTCCACCAAGATGAACTTGCTGTTTTGTAAACTGAAGTGCTCTAGTTTAGTATCACATGAGAGAAGGTTCCATTTAAAAAACATCCATGTATGTTTGTGCAGTTTAAATTAAAGAAACCCATCCCTGCCTTTATAAGAAAAAAAAAATAAATGCTACATTGAGCAGGGATCAGGATCGGTACCTGTAAACATTGTTATTCCACTGCATCCGTCACAGCAAAAGTAACTTAGACTAAAAAGCCACTCCAATCCAGTCAGAACTTCTGTGTTCAGTGCTGGTTTTGAAATGGTGGCCTCCGTCTACAGGCTTTAAAAAAAAAAATGGAAGCAGAGCTTAAAGCTGCACCACAGAGTTCTCCGAGTCCCAAACTCCGCCTAACATCCTATGACATTTCCACATTTATGGACTGAAAAAAGAAATTACTCTTGATAAATCAAGATATAGTTCTATACATACAAAGACATCACTGATGTCATAAAAGTTCAAACTTCCAGTGAAAGACTAAGCAAACCTGATAGCTCCCATCAAGTTTACTACTGCATAAAGTACCCACTGTTTGTTTAGTTTCCCACAGTCATTCTGAGTGAAGGGCAGCATGTTGGTGAAGAGCATGGGTACTGATAAAACCATTTGTTTCATTTGCAGATAGACTGCTGAAGTCAGCCACTGAAACAGCCATTTTGGCACTGGTAATATGATGTGTGTGGTTCTCCAAGTCTACACCAAGGTTATTTACAGAGACATCATTCATGAAAGATTCTGGGACAGGAATCCCCATTTTCAATCTCTTTGCAGGCCTTTCTGTCTCCTCACTGCACACGTTCACTGGGTTTAGCTCTGAATGATAAAAGCCAGTCTCAAATAAATTAAAACAATCACTTTCACCATTGCTAGGCAAGCTGAGCAATTCTTCTGTTCCAACAGGCACATGATTTACTGGTGCTCGGGGTAAGCTGTCCATAGGAGGAAAGGCATCATCCAGGCAGTTCACGTCTGAAGTATGGCAGACTGTAGCTACACTGTTCGTCAATGCTGAAAAGAAGATGAACACAAATGCAGATGAAATAGCTGTTTGTACAGTTACAACAAAAAGATTTCTTTTTTTCTTGATTTACCTGTCAACTCATTGGCAGTGATAGAGTTCAGAATGCTCAGTTGTTGATCGGGAATGGTTTCTGTTCGATTATTAGATGTTAAGGCTGAAGAATGCACAGCTCCACCAAGGGCTTCTGCTTCATCTACCAAACGATCCATGTAGTCCCTAAAATAAATTTGCATCCATAATGTTATTACTTAACAGAAAAATAAAGCCTAAAAATTATGATGGGTTTAATTTCAGCTGCCGTAGCCACTGCAGCATTACACTGCAAGGACAGCAGGGAAAGAAATATTAAACATTCAGGATTTGTAACAGAAAACACATTCCAAGAATGTTTTACTTACGTAACTCCTGGATGATGGTTGTATCTCTTCTTTCCAAATCTCGTTTGCTGAGCAAAGTAGTCATAACGTTCTGACTTTTTCCACATGTAATAGAAAGCCACACACTCAGCAACTGTTCTGGTTCTTACCTAAAATAAGGCAGAAGGAACAGACAAGATTAACATACAGACTGACGTTTTGACATCTCCCCCATTTCCATTCCTGCAATATCGTTAGTTTTATTGTTCTAGCATCTGGAACAAACCAATTAAATCAGAAGACCTCAAATAGATTAACAGCATCGCAAAAGTATTACATCTGTTCTACTGTATACATTACTTTTTAAAAACTAGACCGAAACTATATCTACATCTGAAGCATTTATGTATATAAATAAATATATATAACAATTTTTTGAACTTTAAAGATAGAAAAAGCTGAGCAGATCAATGACCTAAGAGAAGTGAAGCGGAAAAGATTTGGGTACTTACGCCTTTTGGCAAAGTGGAGGGTTTCAACAATAAATATTCAAACAACAAAATAAATCTTGTTGAGTATGTATGAAGGACTCAAAACCCTCATTTTATCTATGTTAACTCTCTATCTCTCTCCCCAAAATGCAGATAGCTATGTGAAGTCAGTTTCTTGGAGAAAAAGTAATTACTTCTACCTACATTCTTACAAACTGTATCCATTTGTAGATGTAGAAACATTTCACATCATGATCAGCCCACAGTTCCAGTTTAAGTTTTACAACTCTAATATACAGCTCTATCCAGATATAGTCTGATAGTAAACTATACTTGAGCTTCATCAAACTTAGACAAACATCAGAGGGAAACGCAAAATGCCTTGGGTGTAAGCAGTAAACCTTGATAGTGTGGGCACAACCACACCAAGCAGAGGAGGAAATGAACATACATTCTTATGCCTAGTACATGAAATTCTAGTGAACAATACTTTGCAGTAGAGGGGTAACGATATATCTCCTGTTAAATTTCTCCGCATACTTATCTTGACTAGCTGATACTTTCTATACACAAATGACATCAGCTATGCTGGGTCCCAGAACTTTCCGTACACTTTCTGGCATTTTACCTACTTGAAAAGAAAACCAGTGCAAATTTCTTAGACAAATTCTGCTCCCTTATGGCAGATACATCAACACATGTACTTTCCTGCATGTTGGAAAAAGCATTTTTATATTATTGCTTTGTATAACTTACGAATTACTATCTATTGGCAAGGTCCATTTAAAATCTGAACCACCCAAACATAATTTAGGACAGGTTAAACCAGGCACTGAGCAGGAGCAGCTGACTGTTGTTGAATAGCAATCACCACCATAGAAAGTTCACCTGAAATACAACAAAACCACCAGACTTCTGAAGAAAAAACCTTCAAGGTGGTGCCAAAGCATAAGGGAGATACACAGAAAATCTGGAAACAGACATATTGTCAGCTCTTGCTTTTTGATCACAAAAAAAATATCCCTATTCTGCAGCACAGAGGAGTCAAATCAGAAGCAGTCCAGAGCAAGATTAGAACTCCTTCACTGGCCAGAAAAGAGTACCGATGGAAGACTACACTTCCTGAGAACACAAATAGCTAAGCCTGTTTCTGTAAACTATGCCTTCCACATGACAAAAGTAAGTTAAGATGCAACTTCCCCTCCCACAGCCATAGGACTCAAATCCTGTACTTCTAGGAGAGCACACACTTAAAGTAACTTATAATACAAATACTAGTCAATTTCAGAGCTAATACATTTACTCATCTTGCAATGCCTAGTTTTAACCACAGCATCTAAGAAAAATCAGCACAAAAATTCCAAGCTGGTTTTAATATATTAGTTCTAATTTCAGTCTTCTTCATGGCTTCTGACAAACGTATCTTTTTACAGATTTTCAGCATTATATCATGAACCAATTCTTCCATCTAACTGTGAAATACTAACCTTGTTTTTCTGTATGAGATGAAAGTCTTTTCCATAAATCCGAAGTGCGTCTTCAAAGCTTCTGCATTCTTCTTCTGTCCATGCTGTCATCTCTTCTAAACAATTTCAAAAGTAGCATGATAAAACTCACCAAGCTTTTACAAAGAATAAAACATTTGTTGCTAACGGAGGAGTACCCAAATGCATTTTAAAAGAACCTAATTCTTCAGTTATTTAGATACATGTTCTCTTCTCTATGGTAGAGATATCCTACCTGAAATGTAACATTTGTCATAAAGTCTCATAGAAGAGTTTGAGTTATAAGATCTTTTATCGTTAAGGGCAAAGCACATTCAGAAGTTTCATTATTTAATGTCTGTCATCAAAACACAGAGTTTAATAACATCACCGAGGCATAAGTGAGACAAATTGTCTGAATATTCCTTCTCACATAAGATACAAAGAACAGTGGTTGTTGGGAAAAAAAGCAAAGGAACAACCTGTTGCAATGGATGCCCCTGCTCTGATTCAGGCACCCCTGACACGAAGGCCTGATCAGGCCTGCTGTGAAAACCTTTAAGAACTGTGCCAGGCTGCATCTTCTCAGGAGCTAAGGAGTCTAGGCCATGTCTTAGCAAGAGCCTGAGCTGGGACCAGACAAAACTAAAACTGCTACAGCTGCAGGAACACTAAAAGAGGGGTTGACTAGCTTGTTTTACACTCTAAGTATCTGTAGCCTCTGAATGCCCACTGAACACTCCAGGCTGCAAAGACAAGATCTCCCCTACAGCAGGGAATGGACATCTCTCAAGATGACCCTTCAGGGTTGAGACACCTCTGACTCAGCACCTGACAGCTATAATTTTACCTAAAGACTGAAAGTATAGTATATACTAGTGATATGTATTTATATTAAACTATAGCTTAATTATTAGAAGTTTAGTAAGTAGAGTCTGACCACTGCCCAAATGCTATTAAATTATTGTTAAATCATCATTCAATTATTATTCAATTATTGCTTAATTATAACTTGATCATTTAATATTTTACAAAACCATTTAGTTAGTCCCATAATAATGACATTAATAATTTACCTATGACAAAAATTGGTGTAGCTGTCAGGATGGCACTGACTACTTACAGAGGCATGGAGACAACCCTCCACTGAAATCTTCAGACGATGTGGATGTGTGAAAAGCAGGACAATTGAAGCAAGATAAATCAAAAAGAGGGAAAGAGAGAAACTGAAGGATGGCAAAGAGAAGGTGATAATACTATATAAGATAGCAGCATAAGAAATGTGGTGAAGAAATGAGACCATTACAAGATGAGGTTGAAAAACGAAAGCGTCAAGAAATGCTGTTACCTCTGTGAATAGGTCAACTGCCTAAACAACTTGTGGAGGAGAGAGAAAGAAACATGAAGGCAGAGGATAAACTAGAACTCATGATAATTTGGGCCACCCAGACTATCCAGATCTTGTAAGACTCCCAGATCTTGTGAAATTCATTAGCTAATCATTTTCCCAAAAGACAGTGATGGAGAGATCAGAATTCAATGTAGCCCCTGTCACTGAAACAAGTACATGCTGGGCCTCAAAGGGGCAACTGGAGAAATACCATAAAGACCACTCCATAGGACCCCCTTCCACTGGCCAATCTGCACAAAAAATATGTGTGGAAGTCTGGTGAAAGCAAGACTGAGTATCTTCGGCATGTCCCCTTAATTGGAGGAGATTATATTATTTTAGATCATTATGGCTTTTACAGACCAGGAATGCTCTTAACTAAGGGATCATCCCTACATTGAACCACACTCTATTACCTGCTGAGTATCATATTGGCTGGGACGCACAGACCCTCAGGACAGAGGGGAGCCCATGGCTATACCAGTAAGATTAAGTGAACTTTCTACTGCTATAGACAAAGCACTGTGCCTTCAGGCTATGAATGACAGTGCAAATAGTGACTACCCTATCTCTGTCCCTCTAGATAGACCACAAAGCTATGAAACCACTTGTTTCATGTAGGATAGAGTTAATTTTTTTTCTAGTAGCTGGCACAGTGCTGTGTTCTGGCTTTTGTCTGAAAACAATGCTGATAACACACCAATGTTTCAGTTGCTGCTCAGTAGCACTCTGAACAAGGACTCTTCAGTTTCCCATGCTCTGCCAGTAAGGCAGGGCACAGGAAGCCAGGAGGAAGAAGAGACGGAACACCTGATCCAAACTAGACAAAGAGGTACTCCATACCACAGCACATCATGCCCAGTATATAAACCAGGGGCAGTTACCCGCAAAGGCGATATCGCTGCTCGGGTTGGGCTGAGTATCGGTCAGTGGGTGGTGAGCAACTGTACTGTGCATTACTTGCTTATTGGGTTTTTGTCCCTTCCCTTTTTAATTTCATATTCTCTCCCCTTGTTATTTCCCTCATCATTGCTATTGTTAGTAGTAGTTTATACTTCACTGTACATATCATACTCTAGCTATTGGACTGGTTATATCTCAACCAGTGGGAGTTAACATTCTTTTGATTCTCCTCCCTACCCAGACCGGGAGTTGGGGGGCAGAGGGAAGAGGGCATGAGCTGTGTGGGTCTGAGCTACTGGCTGGGCTTAAAACCATGACAATAACCCTTTCAGACTTCTTAAAAAGGACCTCCAAATCCCCTTC
>JAOEHY010009215.1:8620-39642 GCA_025447955.1 Psilopsiagon aurifrons
GGCTGAAAGTCAAAAACACAGCACTGCACCAGCTACTAAGAAGGAGAAAAATGACTGCTGCTGCTGAACCCAGGACAAGTAATAAGGCCACAAAAGCAGGAATAATCACATTCTGTTATCACCTAAAGGGTTAACTATTTGTGCCATACCTAAAATACAGGCATATATATACCTCACTTGTCCAGAAGACAAACACCACCACCTAATCCATAAATTCACATCAAAAGTTTCCTCCCATACTGAACATTCAATTACATTCAATTTATAGCTGTAATACACCTGGGTGGCTCTGTTAATACTAGTTCTTACAGCCATTTTTCTTTCCTCTTAAGAAAATGTGATTGCTTTTTAATTGAGAAACAGTCTTATTGGAGAATGGCAAACCCAGAGTTATATCCTCTAGAGATTTCAAAGCATGCAATGCAGTCACCAGTGGTGTGAGCAGTGAAAACAAGAAATCTCTCTGCTCATTCCTGTTTTTTTCAGCATGTTGGTGTACCCACACTTGCTCCTCCCTCCTGAAGCATCCTTGAGCAGAACAAATACATCTGAAAACTCACAGTTGGGTTTGAGGAGGAAGGGATGGACACTTTAGGAAAGGAGCAGAAGGGGCACCTGTGCACAGGGCCACGTGCTTGCTCTTTTCAGCCGAACATCACAAACACCCAGCGAGTGAATCTTGCTCTTTATAGAATCATAGAATCAACTATGTTGGAAAAGATGTTTAAGGTCGTCGAGTCCAACCATTACCCCAGGACTGCCACAGCCACCACTAAACCATATTACTAAGGGCCTCTATGTTCACCCCAGTGGTTAGTCCTGATGAGAAGTCCCTTGTCCTGGTGATCCCATGCTTTTTTCTGTTGAACTCAGCCCTTGTCTCCTGGCCTGGGCTCTGACTATCAGTGAGATGGACTGTGATGGTTTGTAGGGGTGAATCTGATGTGATGTCTCATCAGTAGTACTGCTGTATTCATTTTCACCTCATGTTTGTTGAAACCTCCCTGTGGGGCTTTCAGCACAGCTGCCCCATCAGATAGCTCCTCATGCCTGCCACATCCTGCCTGAGCAGCAGCCTGGCTGCCAAGCCCCTGACAGTAGAAGGAAGAACACTCACTGTCAGTGTGGTCTTCCACACCCCACTAGTAGAAGAGAAGAGATAGAAAGGGGGAGAGGTGGGCGGCCTGGTCCTGCTGTCATCCATGACTGCATCAATGGACTCATGGAGAGTGCAGGTGTAGCTGGGCACCCTTGCTGTCTTGCAGAGTGCTCAGTGCCTCTCTGCAGAGAAGCTGCTGGCATGGCCAGCCAAGCCCCTCATAGGACACCCAGCGCCTCTGTTCACACACAACCACTTCTGCCCTCCCTTAGGCTCCTAGTTGTTCTTCTGTCACAGGACTGTGACTAATCTGTATTCTCACTTCTTCTTCTTTACCACTGTGCTTTGCAAATGCTTGATTTTACTGATTCCATTTCCCAGGTCCTTTTCTGACACCCCTGCCGCCAGGCAGCCCTGTAGACCTCACACAGAAGCCGTCTAGACAAATCTGTGAAAACTTGGGAAGCACTTGAATGGTACCACTAGAGGTTAGGCAAGAAAGTTAATCAGGAAATTGCCATCCATATCCTCCACTGCACAGTTTGAATCATGGATTGTAAATAAGGCATGAGACGCACTCTGAATAATGAAGAGAAATGATGAAAAGTATGAAATAGCTGATCATGAGATCACAATTTATTTTGGACAGTGAATGTAGAAGAGGTTCCCAGGGAAAAATTAGTATGCAAGTACGTAGGTACAGGATGAAAGATGATACAATAATACATATGGAAATGCGAATCAAATGAATATTGCCCAGGCAATCCTAAGTCTAACATTCCTATATTCCAAGAGCTTTATTTTGCCATTTCAAAATCCTCTTACATGCAGAGGATCAAGGCCCTATTCTGCTAATCACTTATATGGAAATGCTCCCAACATGGAAAAGGAATTCAGTGACCAATAAAATAGCATCTCATGTTTTTGCTATTTTATTGAAGTTTGACTTGACTGTACAATGGAGTGTGGGGTTTCAGCCATTTCTTTACTTTGGAGGAAAAGAGCTTTGCTGAGCAAGGAAGGGAGAAAAAATAATCCCAGAGAAAACCCAAGTCACATAAAAGCTATTCTTTACTTTTGGTATATTCAGCACTTTCCTGAGTAAAGTTCACAGAACGCTCACACGGATAAAGCAATTTTTTTTGTTTAATTGGATTGAGCCTGGAGAGAGAGGAAACCAAATAAATCTTTAAGAGGGGGCAGGGAGGAATGAGGGGAAAATACTTCAAGGTAAAGCAAGAAGTAGGTAATGCTCTCATGGAAATTTCCAAAGGCAGAGTATTATTTAATGCTGGGTTATTATCCTGCACTCAAAGTTTTAAAGGCAGAAGATGCCTGAACTCATTCATAACACAGATCACAGGATTTCATTCAGCTGGTCCTGCTTTAGAACCTTACCTGTGAGCTGGTCACAGGCAAGCTTTGCTCCAGCTGTCCAGGCCAGAGGGATGAGGAGGATCCCGAGGCAAGCAGCAGGATTTCTACACCATCCCTCTGGCATAGATCCGTCCTACGTCACCACCAGAAGTTTCTAATTTGATTTGTTCCCCAGCAGTGAATTTCACACAGCTAGAATCCTTTCTGGGTTTAGAGGCCCTGGGAGCTGATGGAGGACACAGAGTGTCCCATTAAGAGTACCTGCTGACTTCATCACCCTGCTGGGAAATCTGATGGGTGCTGGGATGCAGCTGGACAGACTACAATCCCTCCTCGGAGCTGGAGGCCCCATCCCATATGAAGACAAGCTAACTACCAGTGTCTTTACATGCACTCAGTTAGGCTTCAACAACATTGGCTCAGATATTGATCAGGATGGAACAGTGGTAGTCCTGGCAGCAGTAAGTGCCATGATTCCAGGCACATTTTTACACAGCACCCTGGGCTCTAAGCTCCCATGATTTTATTGCTATTGGTGTACAAATTGGCTGCATTAAGACTAGCTCCCCTTTACCTGTGATGGCCTCAGCTACTGTTCAGTAGCTGGAGTAGCTTTGCAACAATTCCTTTTCTCCTTGAGGTTAGCAATGACAAGGAATAGCTACCTGCTCTGAGTAGCATTTCTTCATGCTGTCTCACAGCTCAGTCTCATTCAGGTACGCTAAGGAGAGCTGTGGAATGGCAGATGCGGTGTGTAGTTTATAGGCTGGATGTTAAGCACCCACACACTCCTGTATTTCTGTTTGCCAGCTTATTTCAGGGCTGTTGATGGCTCTTGACTTCTGTGGGGTAAATCCTCGCAGAAAACTGCAGGGACAACAGAAGAGCTAGTTGGAAGAAACATTCCCATCAGTGTGCTCCTTTGCAGGGCTGTGAAAAGAGGCAACAGTCTTTTGTAATAGTGAGTATCATGACAGTGCAGGCAAACCCTGTCAGCCAGCAGGCAGCTTTTGGTCCCAAATGGAGCAGGAGAGTGTGATAGTAAGACTTGCTTGAGTGCTCTGCACCTTCTAGTTACTACCTGCAAATGAGCTGTTGCGGACTGGTGTCCTCATTACAATGATCAGAAGCTGCCAGTGTGCATATCATGTTGGCGATCCCAGAAAGAAATCAGAAACTCAGCTGGAACAAAAACTGCTCTCCTCTGCAAGGGTGGATCCTCCAGAGCAGAATGGAAATACACCGGTGGCATGCTGTGATTTGACACAGCAAACACAATGACTGCCCAGGCTGGATGTGAACTGGATGTGGTTGAAGAGGAAGTCGGGATGTGGATTTATTAATCCAGCATGTCCCAAAAGCACTATAAAAATAGACTAGGAGACAGCTTATTTACAAGTGAGATGTTATTTTTAGCACTGGGGAGAAAGGAAGTGCAGAAGGCTGTGACACTTCTTCACACTTGTTCATTTACCCAGGCTTCCCCCAGAGAGACCAGCAGCCAACACAGGCTAGTACAGAAGGTTTGCAAGTGGGAGAGCCAGTTTATACAATTTGCTTAAGGAAAGAAGGTCTTTTGTGGCACTTGGTGCGGAACAAAAACATGTTGTTCTTCAGTACGGGGCGAGCTATCTCAGGCAAATGCTACCTATTCAACAAGGAGATGAAGAGGACCAGATGGAAAGATGAATTTCCTTTTCTAGGATCCAAGAGAGTGGGCTGTTGCTGTTGCAAGCGGAGATGAAGGCTGAGTTGGAGAGTGAGGATCTGGCTGCAGATTTAAAATTTGCTGGGTGGAGGGGGAGAGAAGTGCTGGCCCAAATGTTTATAGAGAAACTGTAAGATGAAGAAAACCAAAGGTACTTCACTCTAGCTCTGACCTTCAGCACTTTAACACCTGCCTTCCATCTGTGTGTTTCCTAAGTGAAGATGCTTTTGCCTTAAAGAACACAGATGGGAGCAACCCCCCACATTTTGGTAAGAGGATGGTTTTCACTTGTTGACCATGGCAGTCCAGCTGTCAGAGTATCTCTGTGCCAGCATGCAGGCCCATCCTCTGTGACCAGGTGTGTCCTTCAGATGAGGACAGTCACAACTTACAGCTACACCAGCCTTTTATTTGCCTGTGATGCCCCAGTTCCCCTATCCCTGGCTCCTCCCATACCCCAGATCTTCCAACCCTGTCTGTAACCCTTGTCCCTCTCCACCACTGAGGAGAGGTGTGTCTTGCCTCTGCACCTTCCTGACATGAGTGCATCCTCAAAACCTTTCCTCACTACCTCCTCTTTTCTGCTGCGTTCCCATGGGGTCATTCCTATCACTCTTTCCTGGCTGAGAAGCATTTCACTCCACCTTTCCATTGACAGGTAGTGTCTGTGCTGTCACCACTCAGCACTGACACAGGTTGGTGTGTTCCCCTCCCGCTCTCTCTAGATAGCCGCATTTCAGAGGCATCTGTACGGCTTTTTATAGATGGGACTTAATGTCACTTGATGGACCACAGTGCTATTTTTGTGCCAAGTTAGCACAGGCTTAGTATTCTGCGCATGTGAGTACTTCACCCAAGACTAGTTGCTGAAATATAAATACCACTCAACCAAAGTTATTTAGAACTTCAGTTGGATCGACCTGATCTGAGCCAATTATTTTCCCCGACAGAATTAATTAGACTGCATATAAAGTGAGTGAGATGTGAAAGACTGGTCTGCGGAATTACTTATTCCATTAACAGTTGGTTTGGGGGAAAAAAAAAGAAGAGTTTCCGTCCTCGACTTGGCTTTGTCACGGCCTCATCAAGAAGAAGGGAATCAGGGCTTTCACAGGGGAAGCTGCTCTGCTGGCAACCACAGTTCACTTGATGTTAGTTTGCATCAACAAGCTCCCTGCTCTCTTATAGTCATGATGATAAGGGCTGGCTGTTTAAATGCTGTTGCAGGATCCAGACTCCCTCCCTGCTCAGAACAACTGCTGCTCAGACCTCCTCTGCGGAGTTTATTGCCAAAGAGAGCAAAACGTGGATAGTTTGCTGCAGGTACACCAGCAGGCATTTCTTCACTGAGTATTACTTGGAGAAGAGCCAGGCAGTGCCTGTACACAAAACTGGGGAGCATCTTTGAAAGCATGGGAGAAAAGTAAGACTGGCTTCAAAAGCAATGATTATTTTATGAGAATATCTCCAGCAAGGTGGGGAGGGATGGGGAAATGCTCATGTTTCCTTAGGGCTCCTTTCTCCTCCAGAGCCCAAAATAAGCGAGAGCAGCCCTGCAGTTCCAGTCCTATGTGAATACCTGGCTCTGATGTGACCTGCATCAGGCAAAGCTATTTTTCTTTGAAACACAGAGCATGACATAAAGGTGCAACAGAGACATAGGGCTGGGAGCTTCTCAATGAGAGGATTTCACGTTGTCCCACTGAGCTTCCCTGTGCCCACGCCATGGCTGATCCAGTGCTTTCATGCTTCCATGCAAGATCAGAGGTCTGCTTGTACTCAGGTTTGTAGGGATTGGGGAATCATCCCCAGCCCCAAGAGCAGGGAGTTTACATCTCACAGCCCATAAACTCTTGCTCTCTCCATTCTCCATCCTCCTTGACAAAATCCACCTGGGCTTTCCCTGCATAAAGCAATGTCCCTGGTGCTACAGTCAGATAGTGGGGCTGTCTCCATGAGCAGATGAGTTGTTTGTGTCCTCTTCTTTTCCCAAACCAACTTCTTTTGGGTTTCAGAGCCTAGGTGTCCAGCCTTGTAGGAAGGCAGGCTAGGAATCTGAGGAAGTCACCCCCTTGTCTCTGCAAACAGCTTCACTTTCAATGCAGTTTCATCCCAGCATGATTCTTCCTCCACTGGCTCCTTGGATGTAACTCCTCATGGGTCAGTTCATGTGAAAAAAGCAGCAACCTTCAGAGCATCTGATAGTGTAAACCATATTGCATATAACCCTGCAACACCCGTTCCCAGGCTGCAGGGCAGACACAGAACAGAGCTGCCACTGCCACCTCTGCCAGGGACAGGCAGAGCTTTGGAGCTCTGCTGTGGTACAGCGGAAATGAAAGGCAGTACTTCCTGTTTTGTGGGATTTTTTTAAGCAGCAGTATCTTGTTTCCTGAGTCACACAAATGCTTTGCAGTTAACTGTGCTTTGGGAAGGAGGAATGGACTATATAGTCTCCCAAAATCTCTCCCCAGTCCCATAGCCTGGCTCATCAAGGAGACCAGACAACCTTGTGAGGTATTTGTCTCCGTCCCCTACCACCTCTTACCTGCTCTGGAAAACTTTCAGTGAATGCAATTTTGCAATATTCTTCCTCCCTTCATGCCCAGGGTTTACAGTTCTCCAATGGGCTTTTGTTACACCTAATCTAAGGATATGTTGCTATATATTAAGCCAATTATTTCTCATCATTCTTGTAGGAGACAGAGAGGAAAGTAAAAAACAGTCCTCTATGTATTGCGATGTTTGGAATTCCCCTCAGTCATCTGCTTTCTAGACAATACCGAAGTCCTACTTATGTTGTGCCTTCTGAAACTTCCCTTTTTTGCTGCTTTGCCCAGATTGTCTCTGGACACATTGTGCCAGGTGGGATCTCAGCAGCTCTGGGTGGAGTGACATAAGTAGCTCTCATACTGTCTGCCTGCTAACACCTCCTACCCAGAGATTCACCTTTCTCTAAACACCAACATACTATTGGCTTGCTCAGTTTGCAGTGCGCCAAAAGCCCAGCTCCTGTTCTTCAGTGCTGCTGTCTCAGCACTTATTGTGCAATCTGGTTTAATGCATTTGCTTTCTGTATGTGGTACTTCCAACTTGCCTCAAAATGATTCCATCTCACTGGGTCCAGGTCATTTCTCTAGCTCACCAAGATCACTCTTTTTCTGATTATGTCCTCCAAACTCATTATAGCTCCTTCCCAGCTTGATGTCTGCTTTCCATCATCCACGCTGATAATGAAGACAGTGAACAGAAATAGTCCCGAGGAAAAAATTCCCCCGAGGAGTCCAACTTCGAGCATCTTCTCAATTTTACCAGAGACCATAGCAAACCAGTCAGTACATTTTTTCAGCCACTTGAATGTGACTTCACAGTGATGTCTTTTCTAATGAAGATTCACCGAAAAAAAATATTGAATACTTCAAATACCTCTTCATCATGTTTTATCTGTTCTCTGTGTCCATTAAATAATGGAGTTAGAACTCCCTTTGCCTTAATCCTGCTCCTCACACACTCAGAAGAACTGTTTGTGTTGCCTTGTTGCCTCGGTTTTATTCATTGCAAGACACTTTTTTTTTTGATTTCAAGTAATAAAGTGCCCTGATGCAGCTATATAGGGTTTACTGTAAGCTCTATTGCTTGTCTGTGCTGAGACAAGCTGCTGAATTGTTTGCAATATAGCCACCAGCTCTCTGCAGTTCTTCACATAGAATTTCTTCCTAAGAGACTCTGCCTAATTGCTCCCTGAATTTGCTGGAATCTGTTTTTTTTCAAGTCAATGTTTTCATTCTGGCATCCTTAGGCCCTGAAATAGCCAGTGATTTGTTCCCTGTCCCTGAGTTCAGCAGATGAAGCAGATATGGAGAATGTCCAATTCCCATTTCACAAATTGGCCCCCTCCAGGATGGAGATGGATGGGCAGGATAGTCTAAAAGCTGCTGCACTCTTTGATGTGCCTGATCTGTAGGTCATTTTCTGACTTTGACTTTCAGTGTTTCAAATCTCTTGGCCTTTTGAGCATAATAAAGAAAGGGGGAAAATTGCTATCAGTTGAGGGAGGGGAAGATTAAAGGTCTGAAGTGACATAAGAAAAAGTTACGTAGTTATGTTCTAATTTGTTCTGTGAGTGATGGACAAGACTAGCAGCAATTAGACGAGATTACTGGCTAAACTGGGCAGCTGCCAGGATGGACAGAATATAATTTGGCATATCCAAATCAGCTATCACGGGACAGGAAGTTGGAATTAATCTAGTGGGACCAGAAATCACCCAGAGACTTTAACGTTAAATGAGAAATATTTACTCTAATATAACAGTGAAATCAGGAATGAAAACCACAAAGCAAGTCAGGAAATTCAGTGACCAAGTTCCTTCAGCTAACTTTTCACATGAGTGCACTGAGAAAGGAAGCACATAGCTTTTGGTGCCTCATAATGTATCACTGCCATTGCGACAGTGAGCAAAGCCCTTTCTTTGACACTTCAGGGGAATGAGGGAAATGTTGACTTTTTCTTAACAAATAAGGGTTAAAAATGCAAAAAAAGAGGTTTAGTAATAGTTAAAAACTTAATTATAGTATTTTATCAACTTATAGAGAAAAAATTACATATGTGACTTTCTCAGGAATGCTGGCAATGAGCCACATCACAAAAATACTCCTTTACACATACATCAAGAGGAGATCAAGTGTGGTTATGATGCATAGATTAATTCTTCCTAGGCAACACAGCCACTGCTCCAGAGGGGTTTGCAAGCCTGACCCTGAAAGCTGTTGATTACTTACCAATAACTTCAATAGACTTCAGGAAGAAATATAGATGGCCAGTGTCTTAACTATGTTACCTGGGAATTTTGGAAGCCACTTGAGCACCTGGATACTTTACAAACCTAGACCACTTTCTCCATATCTCTAGCAACGAGTTGTATTCAGATGAGGGTCTCAAAGTCTGATCAAAAAAGGGCCATTGTATTTCAGGGAGGAATTCAGTAAGTGGAAATGTTGCCTCTCCCAGATTTAGAAATTGGTGCTTCAGTGGCAGCAGAGCACCTTTAGCAAACCTGTCATCAGCTGAGCTACAAAGAGGTTTGTCAGAGTTTTTCTAAGCAGCTGTACTAATTTGGAGTAAGGAGTAACCCGGCTTTCTGAAGTAATTGCTTTTCTGTTCTCTCTCCCTATCTCTTTTTCAGAGGCCAGGTTTGCAAGCAGCTTGGCCTGTTTCATTTTCATGCCAAATTGCTTCTTCACATCCATTCCCTCCTCCAGGCTGAAAAAAGGAGTATGTTTAGGAGACCGTAAGGCTAATGTTTTCTGACAGCCCTACACAGCATAGCGCTGGGGGCTTATTGACTGCTTTCAAAGGAAAATAAAACCCAGCCAGGCTGCCTTTCAACCAAGAGCCCTGCCTCAACAGGCTGCCTCCCCAAAGGGCAGGGTAGAGCAGAACTGGATCTGGCAGCAGCCTGCCACTTCCTTGAAATGCACAGGCTGAACCAGAGCAGCACCAGAGGGGAGATGGTGCAAAAGTTTAGGTCAGCCTCAAATCATTGGTTATGTGACAGCAAAACATTCCTCCAGCCCAGCTCCTCAGGCCTGCCTAGGACAGACAGCAAGCGGATGGGAGGACATGATGCTCCAGGCTGGTTTGAGCCTGCCCTTGGCTCTGCTTGCAGCTGGAGCATGCTTGGTTATACCAGTCCTGCTAAACTGACAGCCAGCCATGATGAACCATGCTCAGCCACAGTTTAATTTATTATATAGACAAGGCCACATACACCAAAAATGCACACCGTGAGCTACAGTTGTGTGTTTAGACTACATTCACAATGGGTTAAGTCTGAGCACGTGGTCTCCAAGAGAAGATGTCAACCCATAAGATCAGAAGTGAAGTTACAGTCATGTATGTGTTTTCAGACTGTGGTAAGTGTGAGGTATTTACCTCATCTTCCTTTTGCCAGAATAAGGGTGTGAATGTGGATTATGACCATAAAGCTGACAGGCTTTAAGTTGACTCTCCAACTTGTTACTGGTAGGATGTTCATTTGCCCTTATCCTCTGGGTCCTTGAATTTGATGCTTGCTTGTCTTATAGAGTAATTTGCATTTTGGTATATGAGTGCAAGAAAGAATAATCGCTTTTTACTTGTGTAAATGGCTATAAAGTGCACCAGGGAAGGGGAAATTAGATTCTTATCTTTTAAAAGAATATTAAAATAAAACAGAGGAAGCTTTGGACTTGCGCCAAAGGATATTTCCTTATTTTGAATTTAAAATACCGAGAGAGTGGTATTAAAAATCATAATTACGGAAGTAAAAGCTTTAGATAAGTCTGTGTTGCTAAATATTCAAAACGACCTTCTGAGCAAAACCTTACCCCTTCAAAAAATCCTCCAAAATTAATGTATTCATTACAGTACTCAAAAGATTTCCATTTCAATTTATTGTCAAGGTTGAGAGGTTCTGAATAGGACTCCTGGGGAAAAGGGCAACTTTGCTATTAAAAAGATAGCATTTTACTACTTGAAAGCGATTCCAAACACTGACTAATTCAGCCACAGAATAACACAGTGGCACAGGACAGCTGTGATTTGCCTTGCAGTTCCTATTTCATAGTTGGGAAGCTGAGGCACAGGTGCTGAATATCTTCTTCAAAGCAATAGTCAATGACAAGGCAGGGCTTGGACAGAATTCCTATACTCCAAGTATGAGCGGGCTATGAAGACTCCACACAGTCATAAGGAACTTCCCTAAGTGCCCCTGTGTAGTCAGAACAATCCTAATTCTGCCTTAATGCAGTGAAAGAGTGAACAACTATCTCAGGGGGAGGAAGAACTTTTTCTTCATGACTCATATGGACCATTTGGATTTAAGTGGTTTTATTTATTTTTTTGCATTAAGGGAAAAAAAAAGTCACCCACACAAAAGCTGTAGATGCCCAAAGAATCCATTTGACTAGCTGCAGTATCCATTGCTTCCCTTCTGCTCCTGGAGAAGACTCAGCCTAGCTCCTGAGCAGAGGTTTCTGAGCACTGGGGTTTCCATGACTCCTCCTGGGTCCTTAAGCCTAGAAGTGCCAACTGGAGGAAGACTATGGCCCCAAATGTAGTTCTGTGAGGAGAAAAGGCTGTGAACAGCAGCTCTGGAAGCTGCTTGCTCAGTCGCCCATGCATTGGACAGTGTGGAGGATGTAATGAAAGTTGGAGCTTTGAGAACAAATCAAGCAACAGACAAGGAAAATACGATTTCCTTCAGAAAAAGACCTGCCAATTTAGGTTTGCACTGGGCTCGTGTGACAAGGTTTTGGTAGTGGGGTGGGAAGCTACAGGGGTGGTTTCTGTGAGAAGCTGCTAGAAGCTTCAACAGTGTCAATGAAGAAGTCCAACAGTGTCAATGCCAGCCAGCTCCATGACAAACCCACTGCTGAGCAAGGCTGATCCCATCAGTGACAGGGTTAGCACCTCTGGGACTGCACAGTTAAGAAAGGGAAAAAGGTACTGCACAAGAGCAAATGCAGACAAAGAAAGGAGTGAGAATATTGGAGAGAAATAGTCCTGCAAACACAAAGGTCAGTGAAGAAGGGGAGGAGGTGCTCCAGGGGCTGGAGCAGAGATGGTGAGGCACGTGGTCCACCTGCAGCACATGGAGGACCCCACACCAGAGCATGGGCATGCCCAAAGGAGGCTGTGACCCATAGGAAGCCCACAAAGGAGCAGACTCCTGGCAGGAACTGTGGCCCCATGGGGAGAGAAGCCCACACTGGAGCAGGTTTGCTGATAAGACGTAGGACCTTGCAGGAGGCCCACACTAGAGCAGCCTGTTCCTGAAGGATGCACTCCATGGAAAGAGCCCACACTGGAGCAGTTTGTGAAGAACTGCAGCCTGTGGGAAGGACTCATGTTGGAGAAGTTCATGGAGGACTGTCTCCCATAAGATGGAGTCCATGCTGGAGGACAGGAAGGGTGTGAGGATTCCCCTCCTGGGGAGGAAGGAGTGGCAGAGACAACATCTGATGACCTAACTACAATCCCCATTGCCCGTCCCCCTGCACTGCTGAGAGGAAGTAGAGAACTGGGGAGTAAAGTCAAGCCCAGGAAGAAGGGAGGGGTGGGGGAAAACGTTTTTAAGATTTGGTTTTATTTTTCATTATTCTACTCTGATTTGATTGGTAATAAATTAATTTCCCCAAGTTGAGTCTGTTTTGCCCATGACGGTAGCTGGAGAGTGACCTTTCCCTGTCTTTATCTGTACCCACACACTTTCCATTATATTCTCTTACCTCCTCCAACTGAGGAGGGGAATAACAGAGTAGCTTTGGTGGGCACGTGGCATCTAGCCAGGGTTAACCCACTATATAGGTCAAGACAAAGCTCTAGGACATGTATGAGTGTGGCTTCACCATGTAACCCTCTAGTTGAGATGAACCATCCACCTCAGTTCAACTATTACTACATCAAGCTGAGAAGGGGAAAGGCCTAAGAGACCCTCTACCAATCTTTAACAATAAAAGACATCTGTGCAAGTGACTGTCACTAGGGAACACACTTTGAGGTAATAGGTTTTCTCCAGGAATAGGTGGGAGTTTTGAACAGAAAAATCCAGATACAACTTTGTTCTTGATGGATCTGAACCCCAAACAGTGGAGGGTTTGCATCTGATCCAGGGGGATGTCTTACAGGGTCTTACTTATGGAAAGGAGGAAACGGGGTTGCCATCATCTCCTACAGTTTAAAGTTGGTAGTAACTCTTTCAGCCAAACATCCTGTATGCTGCGGGCTATGGATTCTGCTTCTCTGCTGAGCCTGTGCATGTTTGACAGTGTATGATATGTCCAGGTAAGGCTTCAGTTGACTCTTGACACAAAGGAACTATCTGCACAGATCAGATAAAAGATGAATTTCTTTCTTTCCAGTTTTCTTTAGGTGGAAGACTGGGAGAAACACTCCTGACCTAAATCAGCAGACTCACTAGCCTCTGGGAAAAAGCTCTGCTAAGAAAAAGTCCAGCAGGTATGGAGAATACCTAATATTGTTTCAACAGACATTATTGTTTGCTAAGATACAGTCTGACTTGATGAGTTACTACCACTTCCATTGTGCAAAGCAATAGCCGAGTAGAACTCTTTTAGAAGTGGATGCAATTCCAGTGGCTTCTCTGAGATAAAACCTACCTACCCCAGACTGGAATTTGGCCAAGTGCATGAGACACTGACAAGCGTCCTACAAGGAGAATACTCAGCAGCATCAAATTTGTGGCTGCCCCATCCCTGACAGTGTTCAAGGCCAGTTTGGACAGGGCTTTGAGCAACTCGGTCTAGTGGGAAGTGTCCCTGCTCATGGTAGGGGGGTTGGAACTACATGATCTTTATGGTCCCTTCAAACCCAAACCAGTCCATGATTCTATGAAGCTGTTCTGTCAAATCAATGATAAGCACCTGATGGAAGTTGTGCATGCTTAAAAAAAAAAATCCCTTGAAAAAATGCTCCCCAACAGGTAGACAGTGCACTGATGAAAGCAAGTATTTCCCTCAAATTATGCCAGAGGAGAAGTTAATTACTGGAGGAATGAGAGAAGAAAAGGATCTCCACCTCCTGCAATCTGAGAGTACTGTGCTATTTTTGCCTCTTGAAATCTAATTTCCATGAAGCATTTCTGCAGAGTGCATATTTTCTGAACATGAATTCCTTAGCAGCCTTACTAATATAAATGCCGAAACTCCAGAAAAAAAACCAGACAGTGCCCTGCTCCAAAGCCTTTGACTGGGAAAGACTCTATTTCAAGGTGACCTACAGCTCATGCCATGGCATTGTAGGTAACCACTGCCCAAGTGGGAGTCAGACTGACAGAGGGAGACTTAAAATCCCCAAGGTGGGTGGTGGGGAGGGCGCATATTATCTCCAGTGGCATAGGGTTATAAATATAATATATAAAATAAAACTACAACTCCTCTTTGATTTTAATGTTCTCTGCCAGCTCATCCTGATGGCAGATTCTGGTGTAACACAGTGAACAGCATTTGCTTGTTTCATTAGCTGGTTTCATTCAGTGGAGTTTACAACAATAATGACGTAATCTGCTGAGCATTTCTGCAAGTATCTGTATGCTTTGAGCAGTGCCACTTGAACTTTCCCTGCTTCTTCAACTCCTCTTCAATATCATTTTTATCCCATCTGCACCACTCTTCTGACCTCCTGCCAGCCAGCAGATTTCAGAAAAACGCTTATGCTTTTCCCAACTAACCTCACGTTCAGAAGAACAAATGCTTCAGATTGGCATGCTGAGACAGGGTCAGCCACTGTGAAGCATCTGCCTGAAATCACTGTGAGCACTACCCTGGCAATGGGCTGAAATCCTGTCCCTGGGAAGCAGGAGTCAGGCTCAGCGTCTGCTCTGGAGACCACCACAACAGCATCACCACCAGCAGGAGCTCTGTGGCTGCTGCTGTGGGAGATACTGCCTCCCACCCCAGTGTATCTATGGAGTGGGATGGCTCACAGATGCCCTGGCTTTGCCCCAGAAAGATTGCTGCTCGCTATCTGCAATGAAGAACAAAACTCCAGGGGTTTAATCACTGCCATTGAAGACAGAGAGAGATGCATGGCAGAACCCTGCTTCTAGCACTGGTTTGGGGGGTGGGACTTGAACTCGTGATCCTGTCCTACATCATCAGCCTGTGGCACCATCCCATGCCTTCTGCACTGGGAACAGAGAGAAAGCCAGCATAAGGAGACTGGTAGGTGGTTGAGAACTTATCACCCCATCATCCCTCATTGTTTCTATGCAGCACTACATGAGGTTTGGACCTGTCAGCATTAGTCAGTCTTCTCCCCACAGGTCGAAGCTCTTCTCAAAGCATGCACAATATGGCAAGGGCTATGGTCAAGGTGCCAGTTTCCACAGTGGGCAGTCATGCCTCAATCTCTGAAGAGACATTGGCCAAAGGAGGAAGGAAAGAAAGCCCTTTCTATTGCTCCTGCTGGAGCAAGAAGAAAACTAAATTTGGTGCTGCCTTTTCTCTGAAGTTGATGTAACCCTTGGCATGAATAACCAGCCAAAACTCAGGGTCCTGCAGGTTGTTTCCATTCTTAGGGGAAGCTGTGGCAGTCTTCTATGTCTTTGGTGGATCCCTAATCATTGAAAGGTCTGGTTTTCCCGGACACCAGGAGAGTCAAACAACAGGAGACTGTCCTCTGCCAGAGCCTTGACCGAGAAGTCCTCCACCTCTGGTGCTTCTTTTAGTGCCAGGCTCTCAGCTCCTATGATGCTGAAGACTTTCTCTGCTGCCTCCATTCCCAGTTTCTGTGGGTTTCCTGCTCTCCTCTCCCAGGCACACAAACTGCCCTTGCTCACACTGTGCCCTGAGCATGCTCCCCTTTTTAGGCAGTGAACAACCACTGTTATTTTAGCTCTTCGATGTGAAGAGCTCTTACCCTCTCCATAAAGCTCTTGGAAAAAACATCTTATGCTCCTTATGCCATAAGAAAATCTGAAATATTACATACATTACATTAATGCCTTAGAGGCTCATTTACAGCCCTATTATAACTGCTCAGTGGTAACATGGACATACATAGCAGCATGACTGTCACCATGGGCTGTAATATGCTGACCTTTGCAAACACAGCAGTTTTCACTCTCCCTGAAGCATAAACCAACAGCCTCTGCACAGAACATAATTGGAGGCAGTGTGTGTTACTGTACCCAGGAGCAATGCCTCTTTTCTCCTTTGGGATCCAAGGAGGGAAGACATGCAATTAAAGGAATTTCCCATCCGGATTCAGCTGGCCTGTGCGCCGTGTCTTCAGAAGCATCCCCCTACCAGGCTGTGCCAGCAACGTGCCACCTGATTCTACTTCACTCACATCCAGGCCCTTTGCATGCCCTGTCAGCCAGCCATGGTAGCACAGAACATTCCCGGGTCCACAAATAGCCCTCAGCATGTGACACCACTTCCTCTCTTCAGGAACAAATAACTCAGTGTGTGGATTCAAAGTGGGACACTTGAAGGCTCTTCAGTGGCTCCGCATATGGCAGGACTGAGCCCAGCAGCTCTGGCTCACAAGCAGGATGGTGCAGCAGGTCTTGCATGCAGACGGTTGCCTTGCTCCTCTCTGGGAGGTCTCTGGCCCCACTGCAGATAACTCAGGTGGACCTAAGGTGGGTCCTGAACCAACATATTTTGCACACCAAAGCATAGAAATGAAATGGGCATCAGAGTATAAATTGAGTGGGATTCTCAATGGAGAGGACTTCAGAGGAGAGTGGAAAAGGGAACCAGCTGTCCTGAGAACACTGTCTTCATTCACAGGTCAGAGCCCTCACTGAGAGCAGGGTTAAAGGGATAGCGAGGTGCCCATGAGCCACACACAACAACATTTTTAAAGGCTTTGTGTGTTATACCTTCACAGTTCAATTTCTTGCGAACAATCCCATTTAGAGGCAAAAATTGCAAAGTGCCAGGGGAAGGCTGTTGGGAAAGAGAATTTTTGAATTTCAGTGGACTTTGAGAGCAGAGTTTCTGCTCAAGACAAGCTCACACCCTTCCTGCATGGAAAGTTGTGTTAGAATGAAATCCAGTTGGGGTGAAAATGTACTCAAACGCAGAAACCCAGCCCTCAGCCTCAAAACTACCCACAAAAGTACTTTCATTTTCCTTTCATTATTTTTTATCTCAGCTATTAACATTCTGCTGGTACCTCCATTCACATATCAACTGAACACGTTCCTTCACTTGAATCTGTCTGCAGAGACAAAACTATTCTTGCTCTTGGTAAATATGGGTAAAAGCAGAGTGCAGGTGCTCCTGGAAGATAAGGTAAAAAAGCAACTTCAAGTATTAGCTACAACTTAGGAATTTTTAGTAGCTGAGTACTAGAAACCTGGTATATGAATACATAATTCGTATTTGTCTTTATTCAAGCACAAAAATCTGGGTTCAGAGACAGGTTAAGTGATGGGATTTCTCTACTGTAAGAAAAGACAGCACCGAGATTACGTTCAGGTCTATCGGACATGAGCATCTGATTTGTTTTGAGTTACAAGATCAAACAGTAGCAAAGGAGGTGCCCATTTGGGGACTAGTATCTGAATTCCAGCTATGGCAAGAGGTCAACAAAAAGAGACTCATTTTTAAAAAGATATAAACATGATTGCTCTGAATCACCCAACAGCTTGACCAAGGCAACAAGCCACGGCAGGGTACGGGCACACCACAGCCATCAGCCAAAACACAGACACCCAGTGCAGAGGAGTAGGACCAAAACCACCCTGGTCCTCTGTCCCACCTCCTCTGCATCAGATAAGACAAACCATGACATCCTCCATCTCACTAGCACTGCTTCGCTATGTGCCATGAGGTTTATCCCACCCTGGCAGCAGGTGCTGCAAGGAGGCAAGCCAGACCTTGGCCCCTCATGCCTGAGCTCTTCCCACCGGACCAACATGGGTCTCCACTTCCCGTATTGTCTGATGTCCAAGCATGGCAGGCTACACAGAGCTGACAGCTCACAGGGCCTTATGCCTATGGTCTTATCCCTACATTTTTATCACTTTTCTTCTGGAAACAGGCCAGGTTTCCAGAAATGATGCTGCTTTGGAAACCTGGCTCTCAAACCCAACATGTCTGTTTCCCAGGTCTGGAGGAAGGTGAGGGGCAGAGATGCTCTTTGGGTGGTTTGGGGCACATGAAAGTATTGTGTGAAGATATCTGCTTCAAAACATCTACCTCAGGGCAACCAGGATGACTACGGCATTGGTTTCCTAAAGGCATGTGATGAGGAACTGTTGAAACTGATTAGCTACAGATAAGTGTTTTACATTTGTGTCAGCCCCACGCAGTGAATTATGGCTTCCCGGATCTTTTATGTGTTGCAGTTGAATTTCTTTTTTGATATTAAGGACTGCATTCTTTTTCTTCGCAATATATTTTTAAGACTGACAAGAGATCGATAAAAACATGTAATTTAGGCATCTATAAAGCCCACATAATTTAGCTTCATATATCATGCTTTAATAAAAGAAGACATACTGGTCAGCTGGTTTGCACACAGGTATATATATCCATGTCTCTGGTTCTGTTTATATTAGGCTTTGTGCTTTTAAGCTCCAACAGCTATTTAACACTTGATTAGGAAAACCAAAATATAATTAAAATATTGCAATGTGAGTCTCTTCTCCTCAGCTGCAATGAAAAATAACAGTCTGCCCCCATTTTTTGCATGGGAAAGAAAGAAAAGGAAGCACTAATCATAGAATCATAAATCACTCCCTACCCCTTGCATTTTTTATGGGATTTGTTGCAGTTACACAAATGAGCTGTGTTTTTCTATAGACTTTCCTCTGTAGGCCTGGATGACTGTGACAGACAGTCAGCAGCCAGCCTCATTTATAAATAACTTCTGGCTACTTAGTGTGACCCTGCCTGGAGAGCGGAAAACTGTGAAGCAGAGAGCCCTGATGCTCTCCACGGGGACCTCATTCCTGGCATAAAGGACAGAGCTACCAGCTAGGCAGAGAGCTCAGAGCTGCCCAGCTGCTTGACAGCAACTCTGTGTATGTGAACCAACCAGCCACACGAATCCACCCCTTGATCGCAGCCACAGTCACACCAGGCCAGTGGAAGAAGCCGGGAGAAAACTCTCCTTCTGTGAAAGTGAGTGGCAAGCTGCTGAATCACTCTGGCAGGCAGGAGTCAGCATGTCTAGGAGAAGGGAAAGTCAATGTCTCCTGGAGGGAATATTAATAATAAAAACCAAAGCAAGGACATTCAGGACTCAAACAGATCTTTACATTTAGCAAAAAAAACATTCCGAGAGTGGCTCCATGCACAAATTAATATTTCAGGAGCCATAAAACAATATTCATTTTATATTTATGATACAACATTATTCATCTACTAGGGTTTCAAAGTGTTTTACAGCCGAGCACTAAGAAGGCATCTCGTTTGCTGTGAAATGCAGCCATCTTGTCACGGGAGTGGTTGACACCACTGTCCAGGGCACAAGGGAAAAATGGCTGCCATCAAGGAAATCTGACAGAGCTCTGCCTTGCTGCTCCTCTTTTTGAAGCCCAGGATGAACCCGTGTACTTGCAGGAGCTGGGCTTAGGCAAACAAGTGGAAAAATTAGGTACAGCAGCCACAGTTGAATAGAGAAGTTTTAGACAAGTCCTTGTTGAAACCTGACTGGTCCAATGCAGGTAAATAAAGATGTAATAACATGCAAACCAGATTTTATCTTCCTTCCTCTCAGTCAGGTGGCAGAAGAAACTATAAATGTCTGTCAGGAGAAACTCCTGTTTTGCAACCCAAAGCAAATCCTCAGGAGCCACGACCACTGCAGCAAGAAAACCACCCTGGGGGGAGATCCTCCCCCTCCTGGGGATCATCCCCTCCTCAGAAGTTGGAGGGGGGGGCTTCCATTTCTTCTTCTCTCCATCCCTCACAGCCTTCCCCCAGCACAGGAAAAGGGATGCAGAGTTAACCCTTTGTTTACTGGGGACACACGTTATTCACCAGCCCATATATATATCCACCCCTTCCATAGACTGAATTTATGTGAACAGTCAATTCAATCAGTAACAACCGGTAACACCCTGCAGAAGAAAAATGCAGAATGCAACACCTCTGCCACCAAACTAAACAATCATGTACACATAAATATTCTTGAAATGCAGAATTTGCATCAGAAGCAACAGAAGTTGTGATACGGGATGTGCTTTGCTGCCGTCTGATGCAGATTAAAAGTCAAAAAATGCACTCTCAGAGACAGACACAGCCCCAAATCCAATTTTCCTCTCAAATAGAAGTACAATAAATAAAACGGGTGGCCAAAGCAATCTACGTAACTCCAAGCAATGCCACATATTGTATTTTTCTTGTGTTTAGGTATGTATGTGTCCATACACATGTACATAAGCATGAGTACAAAGTTATATTTACTCAGGGATGGCGCTTGCTTTTGGCCTCTCTGTGGAGACTGAGTATTTCTAAAATGACCATTAGAAATCAAGAGAGAAGGGAAAGGGAAAAAACTTTTAATTTTAGTTTGGAAAAGGCTTCTGCTTATTGATAGGACTTCTTTTTGCTACAAAGTTTGCTAGGAAAAAGAGGAAAGAAAACGGTAGCTGCAGCTTACTTAGCACAAATGCAAGCATAATTGGGTGGAAATGCATGTTAATGGGCATCTGGATCTGTTGATCCAGAGCATGGCAAAGAACACAGAACCTCCTATAGCTCTCTGAGAAAATGAGGACAACCAATATGTGCCACTGGAGGGTTTTCAACTGAGGTATGGAACAAGCTCTTCTAGCCGCGTGTGGTACCCCAGACAGCACTTGTAGCTGCTTGAGAAAGACCTCAGAGTCCCCTAGGACAGCAAGCCAGGTGCTAGCACTGTTTTACAACCAGGGGCAGGACACACCGCAGAAGGATTTGCCTTGTTAAAACCTCTTAGCTGGACCCTGCCAGTGATCAGCAACCTGCTCTCCCAAATTCCACCTTCCCCAGTCTAAGCACTGCCATAGGCTTGCTGTCCCCCTCATGCCTGAAACTGCTCCTAATTTTATAGCACTGCTTCTATCTTTAAACATATACTCAACATACTCTTAAAGAAAGTTTCCCCCTACGCCTCTGTGTATACTGGAGTACCAATCACGTGGGTGCTATGTAAATGCTTGCAGAGTACAGCAGAGTATTTGGTGTAAAAATATTTAAGAGTTCAAAGGGGAGTTAGAAATCTATAAGCTGAGCAAACCAGGCTAAGAGGCTAATTCAACAGAGCTTAGCTGGGACTGTGCAAGCAACAGAGAGGGATTCCAGCTGTATCTGAGCTCCAAGCATGATCACCTATTTAGTGGTATCATCTCACCCTAGCAAATTTCCATTGGCTACTCATGCCTCAAAACTTAACATTGTTCCCAGCTTCGTGGGAAAATAGTAAATTTGTGGGTGACAGTTAACATGTACAGTAAAACTTATATAGAGGAGAAAAGGGGTTGCGAGGGATCTAGCCTGTATTTCAGTCTCAGTTGCATTCCCAGAACCTCTAGTAAATTACAGGAACAAGCATTTTCCAGCTCAGTGCTGTGATGCTCAGTTAGCTGGGTGCTTGTATTTGTCATGACACACACATACACAGGCACATTCTGAAAGGTGGGTCTTTCAATTCAGACAAGAAAATCTTTTGAAAGCAACCCACTCTTATAAAATGTTAGCTTTCTGCTAGTGAGTCTAAGCCAAGAACTCTGGGGACAGTGAACATCTTAATGTTCATTTAACCTTTGTCTTCTATTAAAACCCCTGATCACCCAATGGACTTAATCTTCCCAGCCATAAAATGAGCCAACAGTATTTACTTACCTGGCTTGTGGCTAGAGATGGCTGCAGTAAAGGACTTGCAGAATGAAGTAATGAATGAAGAAAACCTTCTTGTCTGCCAGAGCATTCACCATCTGTGGGAGGACATAGTGTGAAGATCATGTTGAGCAGCTGAGGTATCTGATAGACTGGTTTATACAGACAACTAAGTCAATCACAAGCATAAGGCCACTGTTGAAAGGCTCTGCAGGTCAAGTGGACATTGCTGTGCTGTCCCATTGGGACAAAAGAATGAAGTGGATGGGATGCGGTTGTGGGAAGAGCCCCACTCTGCAGCACCAGCATGTTTGGGAGACGGCTTGACACAGGGCAGGGCATACAAAAGGAAAGCTGAAGTGTGTTGAAGAACAAGTCACTCTCCTATCTCAACACTATTGTTTACACCATGAAAAAAGTCTTCATCCCAAATTCCCTGATCAAGTTACAGCACAACCACTGTAATCCAGCTACTAAGCATCTCTTTACCCATGGCTGCTCTCAGCTGATGCCTCTTGCAGGACAGCAATGTCTCTCCTGTGCCTCACAAATAAGGGCAGGGAGCAGATCTGTGCTGCTCCCCTGATGATCAGAGAGCCTATTAAGGACTGCCTTTCAGTGCTGCAACTCAAGCAAAAATCAGGAGGCCACACTTCACTCTAACTATCTAATTGCCTTTTCCTTCCATGATGCTTGATCATCAGCAAACACAGGAATAAAACATTATAACAGACAGCATGGATGTATTCAAGTAGTTCTCTGCTCTGGTGTCTGGTCAGTACATAAATCCTTTTGCCCTTCCCTCTATTCAACATGTCACACAGCCCACACACGCAACCCCTCACTCTCTTTCAGGGCACAGAACCTCATGCACCCTCATCCTCCACTGCCTCATTGCTCCGGAGCCTGATGCACGTGGCCATGGACACAGGTGACAGGCAGCATCATTGCTGGGCTTACTGGAATCTCCTCATCAAGCACACAACAAGCACAGCTCAGCTAATTAGTGCCCCTGCAGAGGCACCCAGTGCCATCTACTGAGCATTTATATACCCTTCAGAGGGTGGAGAAGGCTGTGTAGGATGATTTGGGACCACAGGTAGGTTTGGTGTGGGACAGGCCACAGGCAGGGCCAGATGGCACTGCGGGACTCATCACAAACACAAATACCCACATAGACTTTCTGGTTACCAAACAAATAGTTACTAAGTCCCTTTAGGATGTGTACAGCATGCGCCAGCACAATTACCACATGTGGAGCAGAAAGGGACAGTGCCATAAAACAGCTGTCAATAATGAAAATTATCCCAGGAGGGAAGGCAGGGAGGGAGACACCTTAGCTATTCCTCTTCTTTTTCTTTCCCCATGTTTAGTTCCTTTCAGTTTCTCTCCCTCAGCTTCTTCCATTGTTTTTTTAATCACTGCACAATTTTTTTCACAGTCAAATATTTTCAGTGTTTTCAGTTCCTGATGGGTGCAGGCTTCTCCTTCTGCCAAGCAGGGACAGAAATGCTGAAGGGCAGAAGCACAGCCCCTTTCAAGTCGGTCACCCATGAAGGGAGCTCCAGATGACCCGCAAGCTCTACGAATGCAGCCCAATCTTGAAGCTTAATGCTCTTGTAAGGCTGCTTATGGTAATAGAACTCAGCGTTCACTATGAATAATCACAGATTTTATTTATAGTGACAAAATGAGAGGCCCTTTTATGCAATATTCACTTGGGTTACCTAGGTCAATAGCAGCCTAGTCACAGTGACTCATACTGGGGAATTCAATATTTTAAACATAGCCTAGTTTTAGTCTGAGCTTGGCTTGCCTTCACTAACTGCCTTGATCTCATTTTCCTCCTTCCCTACCCAAAAGAGCCTAGAGCATTCAAAGTATTCCATGAAGTCCTGCATCTGGTTCTCCTTATCCTATCAGATATGAGATCAAAGACACAGAAAGAGGTATTCATGCTGTCTTTTGGAAGAGTTTTGCCCAGCGATCTATAGAAAACAGGCTCACATGTGTAGGATGGTGTACTGCAGAGGCTCCCAGCTGTGGTACCAAGACACCATCTCTGCAGGATCAGATTGTTGCTACTTTTATAATAAAGCCACTTGAGGACCCAGGAAGGTGAGTGATTCATGCAAGGTCGTGAGAAAACCAAACAGAAGATCTGGGGACAGAGTTGTGAAGCTCTCAGTACAAGACCCCACCAGGAAACTACCTACAAGTTTTTACAGTTCAGACAGCTGAAGGCAGAGTGATGCTTGCCGAAGCTTTTTGCCCTCCCTTGACGTGTAATGGACAACCTGTTCCTTTGGTCCAGGCACAAGGTCCCACTTTCCCAGGGCAGCTTCAAAAGAAGATGGGCAAAAGCATCTCCCACTAGAGGCACAAAGTGGTACAAGGGCTACCCTAAAGCAAAGGCGGGAATAAAAGTGTCAAATAAACTGCATCATTTGGACCGAAGGACTTGCCTCACCAGGGACCTGTGAGCTCTGCCGTGAAAAGCTCAGGCAAGTCATCAGAGAGGATTTTAGCTCTGTACAGTTAAAACCCTTAAAAACAACTGCAGTGAACTGCTGTGCTCAGGTATGCCCCCAGTCTTGGGGAGATCCACCCAGCCTTGTCTCACTATGTAGGAACAGAAAAGAGCCACTGCACAAATCCACCAGAAATGACGGGAAAGGAAGAATGTGGTGGGGACACAGTTTTTTGTGATTATAAATTACTTTATAGGCTTTCATGCGAGGATAAGCTCCCTTATTTTTTACCTTATGGAGTTAACTTGGGCTCTCACTGAACACATGGACCCAAACCATGGGCCTGAAATACCTGACAAGTCAGGACAGATTAGGAACAATCCTGCTGGAGTCTGCATGGCCTCGAGTACTACTGGAAGGCACTTCAGACTCTGATTGTCTCACATCGTGTTGCGGTATCGATTGACCCCTGCACTGCCAACACACTGACTGCACTCTGGCACAACAGGCAAAAGGGCAGAACGTTCAGTGGCCTTGTCAGCCCCAGGAGGTGACATGTGCTCTGCAACTGGCTTTTAAACATGCCATTCAAAAAGCTCCCTGAGACCATGCAGCATGCAAGCTGCCACCATTTTTCACACAATCATAATTTCAAGGTGTCTTTTATTTTCCCCCAGTAAAATTGGCCAGAAGAGAAACTACTCTGAGACAAGAACTAAATTATTCTGATTAAAGTCTTTGCTGTTTAGAAGGGGCATTATTGGAACAATGGACATAAGAAAGTGATGCTTGTTTACATGACTTTTCCATTAGCAGAGGAGAATTTGTGGGAGGTGTAAACATACAGACATTCAATTTAAGCCGTTTAATGAAATGTTTTAACTAAAGTGAAAGGGTGATTTACCACTAAGCTTATTACTTAGTTAAAGTAGAGGAGAACATTTTAAGTGCAAGTAAGAGGTCAAGCCTACATTTTCTTTTTACACATTGCAGTACTTAACAACACATTCAAACTTCTCTGTGTTGTTACCCAGTTACAAACCCAGGCCACAGTCACTATTTCCAGGAGATCCGTGACAGCCCTACTAAGTCTGCTCATGGAGGGAAAGGCTTCACTCAGCAGTCTCTGGTTACAGGGCTGGTCCTTCAAGGGCAACAACGTCTGAGTTGGTGAAGGCATCATTACTGTATGTCACATAGCATCTTTGGCCCGAGCAATGGAATCTCTTACTAAAACACAAACAACCCAAAATACCCAAATGTTCAGCTGAAAACTGAAGTAATCCCTCCACTCTCCAGGAGGGAGATGTGGCCAAAGTAGTGTGAAAACAAAACTTTGGTATAAGACTTGAACAACAACCTGTTACCCACCGTGTGAGACTCAAAGGGATTTACCATGCTCTCTTCTGTACAGCCAAACCTGTCTGGCTTCAAAGTAAGGACAACTCTTTGCAATTTTGGGGGGAATGTGATAGCAGGAAACAGTTCTCTCCTATAGTGAGAACACTCATCTTACCGGGTATGGCTGCTATCATTGTAGGAAAGGATGCATAAAACAAAAGGAAGTTGTAGCTCACCATACTGATAAATATGTTGACATGCTAGTGTGCTCTAGAGGAGTGCAAATGGAAACAGAGGTTGGAGCTGGTCAGGATACTCCTCTGACTATGAGTATGAGAAAGCGCTCGTAGCTACCATGCTGCCACATGGAAGCATCATTTGTTCTAAGTTGGTTATTGATCCTCCATGTAGCTGCTTCTTCTGTAATAAAGTCTTTAGAGAGGATAGAGGAGAAAAATAACTTAGGAAACAAAAGGTATCAATAGCTTCCGCTGAAGTTCTGAAGAGCTTCATGGATCCAGATGCTGGAACAAATACCACAACATTCCCTTGCAGAGAAACTACATTCTTACACAAAAAAAACCACCTGGGAGTTAGATTACTTCAAATAGAGTTTTGAAAGGAAGGAATTCATACTCTGGAGTTTAGCATTTGAATGTATCTTTATAAATAAAAAGTTCTGCTGTAGATATACTTAATACAGCAGTCCATGGCTGACTCTGCTCTCCTGGGAAGAGCAAAGATGCTCTGCTGTAGCACCAGCATGCATTTCAGATGGTCTGAGCAAAAGCCCTGCGGCCTCTCAGTTTCCCTCTACTGTACCTCACTTCTAATGATGAATTTGCACTGCTTCATCCGCAGGATGAAAAAGTGTGCATTTCTATCCTCAAAGCCCCTGCTCTTCCATACCAGCAGGTCAGCAGCAGTAATAGCTGCCATTAGCTAATAGCATTTGAAGCACGTTTATGGATCAGCTGTGAATTTGTGCATGACATCCATATATAACATGGAGGAAAGGAGCTCCCTGCACATGAAATTTAAAAGAAAAAATAAATAATGTAGAAAATAAATCCAACCCTGGAGGCAAGCCAAATACAAGAAACAGAAGTGATTAGATGACATCAGCATGGCCAGAGCGGTGCTCAGCTTTGAAGGACCTGGTGACTGCACTGTTCTTACATTTGGCACTACAAACCAGAGAAATTCTGCCACAGGAAGAAAAAAATCTTAAATGCATTTAAGATGTCCTCAGAGTAAATGTATGAATAGCTTGATTTGTCCTGATGGATGGACAGACATTGTCACAGTTCACTTCATCTGACAGGACTAAGAGTCATACATGGTACAAATTGATTCAGACTGCCACGTGCTATTACTGCTACATTTGATCTTAATAGCTATATACTATAAACAGATTTTGGTGCATGGCTGCTTCAAGGGAAAAAATAGAGAAGCCCAGCAAGAATCAAAAATTCTCCTGGGCATGCTCCCCTTGAATTTGAAGGGTGGGAATAATCAAGTTAATTCTTGTCCTGCTTTCCCCCTTTTGCCCTCTCCATACACCCGAACATCACTGCAATTGGTGCTCTTAAAGGATTTGCTATAGGCAAGGGAAGGAAGGAACTAAATCCCTGCTGCTTGTGGCTTCCTGATGTTGAATCTAAACACTCTGAAGCTTAATTCTTCTTTTGCCCTGTTTGGAGGAGAAATTCTGGTTTAGTTTAACCTGCTGTCATGCAAGACAAGTAGAGCTTTAGGATTCCTACATGCTCTGGCCACTTGCCCCAGTGTCGTTGCCTGACATAGAGAATGGTTGCATCTCCAGGGAATTTTAATAAGCAGTATCACTGAAGGGTAAATGCAAAGCAGTTAACCCTCCTCTTCAATACAAAACTTTGTAAGGCAGGAAAATAGGCAGCGGTAATGTGGCGCCCAGGAGACATCCTCCGCTCCCTCCCCCAATGCACAGCACTGCAAAGGCTGGAAAACACATTCCCCAAGTTCTGCTGGTAGACCCTCCACCTGCAGAGGAGAAGCATCCAGCCTGGCACACACAGCCATGCCCTGTGCCTGAGCACAGACAGCTCTGCCCCTGGCCCTGCCCAGCACTTGCAATCCAAGGTGATCCTGGATGTGTCACTGCCTGTCCCTTTGCCAGCAGTACAGCAGCCTCCCATGAGGAATGGGGAAAAAGGACCTATTTGTTTACATGGGATCAGTCACTGGATGTTTGCCTTTTTTTTTTTCACCTCCATCAATAGCCCTTATTTCTTCTTGGGCCCTTCCTGCCAATGACAGCAGAGTAGAAGGGAAACAAGATACAATCAGTGTGTTAGCAAAATTCACCCTTTGCCATCAGAAAACCCCTAAAGATTTCCCTTTTTCTTCCATTTCCCTTCTAAAGCAAACAATTGAATGTAATCCACCAGAGAATGTGATTCATCATAAAAATCTCTCTGTCTAATCAGAATGCCCCAAAAGATTTTTGTCATCTTGTAATTATGTTTTAGCTGTGCTCCTTCCCAGCTTAAATGAACCAAGGCAAGAAATCCCTTGGAGTCCCACAGCCCGTTATCTGATGGTCAGCCTCTGTCCCGGGTCACAAAGCAGAAGTTAAAATTGATTTCATTACTGTCAAGGGCAACCTGCCTGATACCGGATTATCACACTTCTTCCCTCTTATCACCTCTTCCCTCCACCTTCTCATTCCAGCTCTCAATCCTGCCTCATTCCAGCACTTGTGGGCATAGGCACACGTGCGCTTACACACACTTAGCCCAATTTCCTTATCCATGTGGCGTATCTCCAGCAGATTTTGACAGCTACACAGGTAGAGGCTGTGAGCTGAGTATATTGACTGAGAAAAATATTTAGCTGCAGCACGGTGAGCTGGAAGGAGAGGGAATTGGAAGGACATAATGAAGAAAGCAGCGGCAAATGAAAAGACAGAGTGAGTAAGTAAAGAAGAAAGAGCCCTTAACAAAAATGCACAGCAAATAGAGAAATGCGAAAGATTGTTTCTATGGCAATGTAAGTAAGACCGCAAAACTGCTGTCTGCGAGCAAATGTATTTAAAACAACACATGATGTAACTGAGGTAACAGTCTGTGTCGCTGACGGCAAAACGATTGAGCAGCACTGCGTCTGCAGCGACCTCCACCCCTTCACCACCGCCTGCAATGCGAGAGCACTGCCCCACACTGCGGGGACACGGACTTTCTGCGGGCGGCAGTGCCCCCCTCAGCGGCCATGGCCGGGGGGCACGGCAGGGTTGTCCCTCCCCACAAACACAGGAGGCCCCAAAAAGCAGAGCAGCCGATCCTTGCCAAGAAAAGCCCCTTTGTCCTGCTCCTGCTTGCCTCCAGCACTGCCATGGAGGCCCACAGGGCTCCCAATCACGCTGGGGCTCTGGGGGTGTCCACATGGCAGCTTCATCAAGGCTTCTCTGTCCTCTCATCCCACCGACTCCATCGCTCGCACAGGGCCAGCCTGAGCGGGGCCTGGGCTCCTCTCAGGACTAACTGGTGGTCTCCTGGCCGATGACGGGTTTTTGGCAGGAAGGTGTGAATCTGGGGAAGGAGGGGACCTGGAAAGGGCTCAGCTGGAGCAAGGAGAGAGAAAGAGCTGCCATGTGCCCTTATAGAAGCTTTAAATCACAGACCATAAGAGGAGGCAGGGGACAAGATGGGGAAGGCAGTGATGCTCATGGTGGGGTTTCTCAGGCAGACAAGGCATTGGGGTGACTGCAGGAGTGACAAGAGTGACATCTGGGCTTGGCTGACAGCAGGTCCTGGGCACTTCATGTAATGACATTGCTCCATCGCTCCCTTCACTGCAGCACTGGTCTGCACAGGCAGACGAGGGAAACAAGCCTCCCCACACACAGATCAGGCTCATGGCTTGAACCAACCATGATGACTTGAATGCTCCTCTCCTGCACTGTTTTGGGCGCATCTTAGACACATGCTGAATCCCCAGTTGAGCTGTGTTTTGGGGTTTGCTCCTCTATGGCTCTTGCTGTCCCATGTCTCAGCCAGACCACCGCCTGCACCCTGCCTCTGGAAAGGGAAGGCGTGCCGGGGCAGGCAGGGACAGACACTCAAGCTAGCCCCATTACAGGCACTAACTGCCTCCCGTCTCACAGCACTAGTGCTATCAGTTCACCAGTGACCTGTTGAGCCCTGCAGCTTGCCTTAGATTGTTGACAAAAGCTTGTTAAGACCTTCAAGCTGTGGGCATATAATGTACTGTAAAATAAAACATTACTTCGTATGTGGTAAATGAGAATTAATTTTTAGGTCAAATAGACTGAAATAAAAGCTTAAAATAGAAGCTTTTATTTCTGAAATATTTCTGAAGGGAAATGAACTCAAGTGCAGGCTGATGAGCTTGTTCTTAATATGCTGCAAGGAAGGCAATATTATTAAGAAGAGAAATCAGTGTTTCCTCTACATGTCCTTTCTCAGAGACTGTGGCTGCTCTCATCTGGAGACATACAAGACCTTCCTTTCCAAACAGGATTCAAACAAGAAGGCATTCAGTCATTTACCCTCATGCTCTGGGAGGCAGGTGGCCACATGCCAGCAGCCTCAGCCCTCACAGCCTGGTACACCAGCCCCTCTCAGTGCCCCCCAGCAAGCCATCTGTGTTGTATCAGCATCAGAAGCAACAGGCAGAAGATGACAGGTACACTTGTCTAAATTAAACGATGCCGAGTGGTTCTTAAGTGAAGGACTCGCAGTGTAAGATGTAAATTGAAGTGCAAAGAGATTGCTTCAACGTACATTCTTATCAGTTTTGCTGCTAGATGATCCTCTTTCAAGCCATGTGGCATTTCAGTTCCCTAAACTCCATTATGCCTTACTTATTTCCATTTTCTGAACAGTAAAAGCTGCAACCTAGCACCTCAAACACTGGGCTGAAGCTTTGGGGAGTTGGGTCTGGCTTGGCACTGAATACAACCATGGTAATACCTTTATTGAAAAACCAAGAATGATAAGTCCACGCTGCAGCTAAATCCAGGTTATAAGAGCCTCATGTGAGAGCCTGTTGAGTATTGAGGGCTTACACTGCTACACATATTGCCTTTGAATCAAACTCAGCTTATTTTTTTAGCAGAAGCTTATTTACTCTTAGCACTTTTCCTGTGCTATGGCACTGCCATTTACCAACACACAGTCTGTGTCAGCTGTATTTCTCTGCTCTCAACCTGATTAAAACAGTAGTGAATGAGGCTGTTTCCCTACAATTAGCCACCTTTGTTCCCCCCCAAGAAGCTGTATCTGGGTATGGCTTCCACTATACTAACCAATTGGTACAGAGCTTTCCCATGGTAGCCCCTCTCTCCAAGAATGTTGCATGGGCATCACCTAGCTGTTTAATTCTGGCTGTCCCCTTCCTGCTAGGTATGGGAGCATGCCCATGTCCAGAAATTAATGACATATGCAAGGAAGGGAAGCCAGACTGGTGCCTGAAAAACTCTCAGGTTGTGATAACCTACTTTCATTTCTCAGTGATCCAGAATTCACTTCATCTACACTCTTCCCTCCCACTTTAAAAGGCAAAGCTATCCTCAGCCTACTGCTAGGATGGGCTGGAAGACATATTTCCTGTTTACAACAAACACTCCAAATTCTCTCTTTTCTTCTCCCTTCAAGTTCGGGGGGGGGGGGGGGCGGTAAAAA
>JAOEHY010009216.1:0-15256 GCA_025447955.1 Psilopsiagon aurifrons
GATATAAGGCAGAAGCTCTTCCCTGTGAGGGTGCTGAGGCACTGGCACAGGGTGCCCAGAGAAGCTGTGGCTGCCCCCTCCCTGGCAGTGTTCAAGTCCAGGCTGGATGGGGCTTGGAGCAACCTGGTCTGGTGTGAGGTGTCCCTGCCCATGGCAGGGGATTGGAACTGGATGAGCTTTAAGATCCCTTCCAACCCAAACCATTCCATGAGTCTATGATTCTATGATTTTATGATTCTATGCTACTGAAGACTGACGTGGTCATGGTATTTCTCCCCCCTTCCCACAGAAGCCTAGCATTTAGGGATACACCCTCAATGTGGGAGGACAAAGTTGGACTTCCTCATCTCTGAGGCGAATGCTGTAGCTCCAAAATACTTTCATATAAAAAATACCCTAAAATACTTGAAGCCACACTGCGCCAGTAACCCCATAACCTGGTGGTGAGAGGCTCAGCAGGGAGGGGGCACGTGGGCTCTACTTTCCAATTCACTCCGTAGTAGACTGTGAATTTTCCCACCCTGTCACCCAATCTAGGGAAGGAATTGACACCACCAACGTTTTTCCTCTGTTTTCTTCAGCTTTACAGTGCTGCAGCAGAATGAAACTCCCAAAACTCGAAGTAAAATGATCTGACATTTTCTCAATATCTTTTTCTGCCCAAATTGTTCAATAAATTCAATATGAAACATGAATAAGCTGAATAACAGTGGCTCCAAAATTGTCTCTCACTGACGCAGAATGCCATTGGTTAGAACAATTATTTTAGGTACCCCCTAGGATTAAAGGAGGGAGGAAGATCTGTTGCATTCACACGCTGGATTTGGAATTTCTCCAGAAAGAAAAAAAAAGGGATAATGCTAATTTTTTAAAATACAATTGTGTCTGTTGGGCTAAAGGAAATGCAGGGGCTCTGAAATGAGGGAAACCTCTACCAAAGCCCCACTTGCAGCTGGTTTAGCTGAGCCCTGTGTGTTTCCCCAGTCTCGGGCCAAGCAGTTCCCCACGTTATTGATCTCTTTTGGCCAGTGCAAGTCTCTTCCCCCACTGTGTCTGCCTGATGGAACTGCACAGAGCTGCATGCAGAAGGGGCTTCTTTACAGTGCTGCTTGCCCAGAAGTGGCTGAGCTGACAGAAACCCAGGATGGAAGAATATGCACAAAACTTTGGATTTCAATTGCCAAAACGTGCTTGATCTGACTTTTCTCCAATGATCTTTTCAAATGATTCAGACCTGGGCACATCTATTATCAGTGAGAAAACATCTGTACCTTTAAGCCTACCCACAGCCTTTTCCTTCCATTTTTTGCTTTCTCTGCTTCACTGCCTCCTTCAAGCCTTAGCAATCCTCTGTCTTCCTCACCTTGCAGTAAATCTCAAATCTGAACAGAAATGTGCCTCATTCTGTTGCTACAACGAGGGACCCTCCCATTTACATGGGCAGGAATAGCGGTGACATTCAACACTGACACTCAAATCAGATGGAAAAGTGATGCAAAGGATGAGGGGGTGGGCAGACCTTTCTGCATTGCTATTCAAAGCAATGTACATTACATTGGATGAATTTTCTTTCTCTTTAAGAATTAAATGTCCTTGCTTAGTCCTAACAATTATTGTCCAAACCTCCTTTTTACTTTGAGGAAATTAAAAGCTGTGACTGAGGCTCATCTCTATCAACATCTCAAATCATTCTTTAATGAAGAGAACGAGAATCTTGTTTCTTTGTTTTCACACAGGCTTCCAGTTCAAAGCAGCTTGCTTGAGGATAGCATTTAATTGACCTCAGTGATGGAGCACTTGCAGGGTACCTCTTGCCTAGCAACGACCGCCAGGTAGAGAAGCTTTAATAACTGCAGGGATTTAGAAACCAGACAATGCTATTGTGCAGCTGTGGTTGCTTCTGAGCAGCCCAAAAGCAAGCATCACTGCAGGCTGGATCCACTGACACAACCTTAGGCCAGGGAGGCTGGCTTGTAGGTCATGTTCGCTTGTGTTTTGCTGGCTACCCAAGCATTGCTGCATTGCTGGCTGTGTGAGGGAGAGTTGCTGCAGACATCAATAGGTTGCCCCTGGATCTAATGGCATGCCCAATCCTGCTCTGTCCTGCAAGCTGTGAGGATAAACATAAGGATAAAGTAGGCATCCTTCAACAGTGAGACACTGCTGGAGCTCCTTGGCTCTTTGAGGAGTACAGTACAGGTGGTGTGGCTTTCGGCATTGCATAGGCAGCTTGTAGGACTGCTTTTCCCAAATGGTTTGCATAGAGAACTATGTGGAAGCTTGACATTGCAGGTGGTGACCAGAACTGTGCCTCTTTGTAAATAAGCACCAGTTACCTGGCCAGGGTTCATTTTATGCTATAATGTATATTAAGTGACAGACCAACCAAAGCAAAAAACATGGAAAAAAGGGACCATCACTTACATTAAGTATACCCAAACCCTCTTGAAAAAGAGCTTTTCTCTGCATCCTCACTTCCTCGCAAAAGAGAGAATTTCCAAAGCCAGCTAGGAGACAGGGCTCATTCTACTAAGCCAATATTGGGGTCAAGTTCTTTGTATTTCAAATATAGGGCACTTTGGGAAATGAAGCTGACAGAGAGAATAATCAATATTTCCATTTATCCCCATTCCAGGTACAGATTTATAGTTGGGATGGGTAAAGAAGTGCACTGCAAAGAGTCTTCGTGCATTGCTAATAACTGAGCATATCCTACATTTGCCTTTCTGCTTTCAGAAATGCCTTTCTGCTGATGTTCAGTAGTCCTTTATTACTCTTTTTTGACCACTTGGGAGTTTTCTATCATATATATGTGTGCTTGTGTCTGTATGTGAATATCGTTCATAACCCACTTGGGTGGACTTTGCAGTCTAATCCTCCTATAACATTTTCTTCCCCCAAATCTGTTGCTTTTCTCGCTGTAATCCTCAAGCCAGCCATGATATCAAAGAGCATAACTGGAGGAAAGAAGAAAATCTGATAGCTACTCTTAGTCCTCCTTTCTCTTGCTTTTCTGAGCATCAGCATCCACAGCCACACAAGGGGATGCCAGGTGAGAGGTAAGTATAGCCATGTCTCACTGGCTGCTGCTGCTGCTTGAGAAGAGAGGATGGAGATCCACAGCTAAAAGGGCTGAAATGATCTTTTGGGGTGGGCTAAACAGGGGAAAAGAGCAATATTTGAATGGAGAGTGATAAAAACAGTGTCCTCTCCCAAGTATCTCACTTGGACTCTGTTAGCCCCCCTTGCTCTTTTCCAACCTGCTGTGAAATCTGTTTAGGCCAGAAATGTGCCCATTTCTTCCTTGAACCGTCAAAGTCTTGGACTATAAATGTCTCATGGCCAAGACCTGCTTCATGTTAGCCAAGCACCCTTCATGCCTGCAATATTTTACTAGCAGAATAACCACACTGGGCATCTCTTTCAGAGCTGAAGCTGCCACCATCAAGAATAGGGAGATGTGCCACAAACTGGCCTTGTCTTTTGAGGAGTCCTGACTCATGGCTCGCTGAATCTGCCTGGCCTTGGTCAGCGGGGCTTTGTTAAGCTCCAGTACAGTTTGTTTTGTAGTATCTCTATTCTGGTTTCAGCTGGGATGGTGTTAATTTTGTTCCTAGCAGCTGGTGCAGTGCTGGGTTGGGGCTTTAGTCTGAGAACAAAGCTGGAAACACACCAATAGTTTAGTTGTTGCTCAGTAGAGCTTACCCTGATCAAGGACTTTTCAGCGTCTCATGCTCTGCCAGTTTCTCTCTCTCTGTTATTTACCTTGATATATTGATTACCTTATTATAATTATCATTATATTATACTGATATATGTATATATTATACTAACACATGTACATGTTATATTATACTAATACATATGCATATTATGCTAATATATACACGACTGCCTGGTACTTTGTTGCCAGCTGGGTTTAAACCATGATAGTCTCAGCCTTGAAAAATCCCATGGGGAAAAATGAATCCCTAAGTCTCCACTGTCTTGCTCTGCGGCTGTATCCTGATCCATGTGAAGCTAGCAGAAGGTATCAGTCTCCTGGTTTGTACTCAGTGTCCTGGTGGAGTCATGCTTTGGTGTTGGTGACACCCTGAAAGGGAGAAGGCAAAGGCTGCTGTTTCCATCTTACTCTGTGGTGCACTGTAAGTTTCTCTGCTTCTTCTGCTTTTCTTGTCCAGGATTGTATCTCCATGGGCTTTTGCATCCTCACACAACTGAAGTCAGCCCATGCTCCGAGAGTCAGCTCTAAGGTGGAAGATGGAGAGATGCAATCAGCACGGAGCTGAGACCAGTGCAGAAGCACTGCCCTATGAGGGGCTGTAGCTATGGCAGATCTAATGCTGCCTTAACATGGCTGTATTATTTCTGCCTGGCTCGGAGCACTACCAAGGCAAGACAACACTACCCTGCAAAACAAGCATGTAATCCTTTTGCTGGTTTGTTAGTCCAAGTCTCTTACAGAAACTTGGTTTTCAGACACGTCTAGCTCAAATCTGGAGTAGCTGGCCATAAGATTTCAGGGGGAATTACATGTTCTCGGAAGCATGCTCCTTTGTGCTTTATTCTGAAGCAGAAACAGGAGTGGATTTTGTTCTCTGCTGCCTGAGAGGGAGTTCACAGTGACCTTACAGACAGCAGTTGGGTTTATTTCCATTTATACCAGCAGAGAGTTGAATCTGGCCTGTGGTCAAACCAATAGGTCCATAGGATCTTACTGACACTGGTTTTAAACACTCTTTGTTAAGGAAAACAAAGGCAGTTGTCTTAATCTGAAGTTCATAATATTTGTAACAATCCAGCTACCCAAAACTACCACCACTCCCCCGAAGTAAAACTCCATTAGAAAAGCCACAATCAAGAGCCTTTTCCTTGTACTTTGCTGCCCTAAGGCAAGGACCAGCCCCAGTTTCTTCAGGAGGGGGCACAGAGGCTCCAGTGCATGCATACCTCACAAGAAGGGATGGTTGAAGGTTGGACTCGGGTTGGGGGGATTCAGTCACTGCTCTCACACTGGCTGCCTGGCCAAGTCGAGCATCGCTTCCATTCCCCATCTGGCAGATGGGTTTATCTCTCTGCTCAGGCACTACAGGGATGGGGACCAAGCAAGAGACTGTAGCATGATGAAGGCTCTCTGATCTTGTGGCTCCTGACATCTGTGCCTACTCTGGTAACAAAAAGGCCACTGGTGTAGGTGGCTTTTTGATGTGGAAACTGCAACGAGACCTGAAATGAACTGAGGCCACCTGCTTGTTTGCCTGAACAATGGAACTGAACAGACAGCAGAGCCTTTTTATTTCTAACAGGTTTGATCTGGGAACACAAATCCTGCTTCGGGGGGGGAGAATTATCTCTTCACGTTAATACTCATGATGCTCCCCAAGAGCATTCCTTTGCCTTTTGCTTGTCTCCTTTCTCCCCTTTCCCCCTCAATTCCCTATTTCTCTTCCTCTTCTCCTGCTTTTCTTTTCTTCTTTCCTTCAGTTCTCAGAGGTTTTCTAAAGCAAGGCTAACTTACGATCACAGCCTGCTTTTACACACAGCGACTCCTGCTCTTTGCTCACATTTTAACCCATTTTCCATCTCACCTCTAGGTGGTTGAGATAAGCAGAATGCATAAAGACACTGAGGAGCACATTTCTAATGGGTAAGGAAGGGAGATAAAGGAAAATTAACAGCCATGAGACTCACAGGGGGACTGGGAGAGAGTTCCACTCCTTCCCTGCTCTGCAGGTACCAAGCTGCCTGTTGCCTAATCTGGCAACTGGTCTTCTTACAGTGATGTGCTGGTGCCTATATTCACACTGTAATCAACATTCACCTCCTGGCCACATTTTAGATTGGATTAGGGCGTGAGTTTCCTTCTCACTTTACAGTCAACATGAGCAAATGCTTTGTTTGTCAAAGCAATCTGAGCGATGCCTAATGGAAAGCACTAGATCTATCCAGAACAATTAGAGCCATGGAATAGATGCCTTACAATAACGGGAAATCTATTCTGCTAAAAGCTTCCTTTAGGATCATTATCTAGAGACCTGTTAACCCTGTAATTGTTCCCTCAGCACAAGCATCCTCTTCAGAGAAAAATAAAGGCCATAGTGGTTTGATCCTGAGTACAAGCAGTCTGGCTGGCTGCTGCTCTGATGCATGCAGCTCCCCATGTGAATGCCTTGCTTACATGAGAAAATGTATCCTGAGAGCTTTGCAGCTGGATTTCCTTACTAGTGCACATCCTTCTTATTTAATAGCACTGGAGGAAAGAGTACCTCTGTGTCCAATAGCCTCTTTGATTTCTTTTTAACTAACAGATGAGTTTCATCTAAATCAATCTCAAATGTGATTACCAAAAAGTGAGACTGATGTCTGTATAACGGCCTATGTATTGTGGCCTTTCAGTTCCTAAACAGGGCCTATAAGAAATATAGGGAGAGACTTCTTAGCAGGGTCTGTTGTGACAGGACGAGGGGTGATGGTTTTAAACTGAAAGAGGGAGATTCAGGCTGGATGTGAGGAAGAAACTCTGTACAGTGAGGGTGGTCAAACACTGGCACAGGCTGCCCAGAGAGGCGGTGGATGAACCATCCCTGGAGACATCCCAGGCCAGGCTGGATGTGGTTCTGGGCAACCTGATCTGGTTGAAGATGTCCCTGCTCATTGAAGGGGGTTGGACTGGATGAGCTTCGAAGGTCCCTTCCAACCCAAACCTTTCATTGGGTCTATGACCCTAAGATTTATAGGTGACCCTAAAGATGATGCAATTCCAAGCCCTTTGCCATGGGCAGGGACAAATCACTGGTATCTGTTTGTGAAAAGCTGCTTGCTTTCTTCTCATTTTATACATAGGCAAGACATAGCTCTGTTTTTTCAAGTGTGTTTTTCCTATCAAATAATTCCCTTATAATGATTTTTATAATGTTTATAACTTTTTTTTATTCTTGATACTTGTAGAAAAAATTGTGTCAACACTAGGCATGGCTTGGTATCTGCAGGCTCGGGACTGAGCCCTATCTTTGTCTCCAGCTGGTTGGAGGCTCTGCCTTGGGTTCAGCCTCCCCAAGTTACCGTGGAGGTCACTCCTGGTCTGTCTCAGCCACCAAATTGGCTGTTAAAACAATCGATACCTGAATATTATCACAGAAACCTCTTTTAGTTTATCTACTTAAACAAGCATCAAACCTTTCTTGACAGAGCTTTGGAACTTACGACAAGTGCAAAATACTAATAAAGAGCCAAAAATGCAAATAAATGGACAAATAACAGCAGGACAGTCAGGCTTGCAAAGGAGATGATGCTTTGCAAGCTTGCCCTGCTTATCTACCACGGTTAATCCCAGGAGGCACTTCAGTTCAACTGGATACACTTGGGAAGGTGGTGAGTAATAAGCAACAGTCAGAGGAGGTGGAATCAGAGAAGAAATGCTTTACCAAGTGAATATTTGAGTGTGTTAGCAATAGAAGGGAAAATAAAGTCTGGGCAGGTGAGTAATATCTATGGCAAAGCAAAAAACTGCAGAGGATGAAAGACAGGGATGAAGCCAGGAGAGAGCCCTGTACTGGTGGGGAATGAGGACCTGAAGTCAGGGCCAGAGCTCAGCAACCTGCAGCCTTGTTTAAATCCTGACTGGAACACAAAGTGCCTGCACGCCGGTCATTCGGGGCAGTAGATTGCACTAACCATGGCAACCCGTGAACTGGAGCTAAAAGCATCACTCTTCACATGTCTGCCTGCCAATGTAGCACCTCCTGGTGTACTGCTCCTCTGCCAGAGCCTGTTCCAACTGCCCTCAAGCCTGCACCTGTAAATCAATGAAATCAAAACAACTTCATAGCTGTCCTGGCTCTTTCGCATTAGCAAAGGCTCCCACCACATCAGTCATACCCAGTGCTCAAAACAGGACTATATGTGGTATGCTTTTCCAGAGAAAATCCCCCAGGAAAGAGGTTTTCAGCAGCAGAGGGAGGCCTTTCCTCACCCACAGTACATTTTACACCAAAATAAGGTTTTGATTGTATAGTTTGGGGGTTATATATTATTGGTTGTATTATTATGGCTGGGAGCATTCAAGGCTGGGTTGGATGGGGCTTGGAGCAACCTGGTCTAGTGGAAGCTGTCCCTGCCTGTAGAACCAGATGAAATTTAAAGTCCTTTCCAACCCAAACCATTCCATGGTTCTATGATTATTGTATTATATTGGGATGTTTTGGTGGGTTTTTTTAAAGCATCTTAATGATTTCAAGATCAGCAAGCCTCTAACTGATTTACATCACCCTTGAAATTCTCACGATGGTTGATGGTAATAATTATGCTTCAGCTTTTCAGAAACCCTAAACTTTGGGTTTCATACATTCATAGAATCATAGAATAGTTACAGTTAGAAAGGACCATAAGATCATCTAGTTCCAACCCCCCTGCTGCTATGATGTTCCCAGGAGCTTTAGGCCAGGATGAGAAGGGATTTTACTGAGGACTAATGCAACATTAAAAATGCTATTGTCCCTGAAAGGCAGCAGAGACCTTAGGAAGGCAGGTCTTGTGGTCTGGCCACACAGCATCAGGAAAGCCCTTTTTATTTCTCTTTACTGCTGCAGATTGCCTAAAGAAGCTGTTAAATGCCTATCAACAAGACAAAAAGGATGCTGTTCATTGGAATGCGTTACAGAAAGGGAGATGCTGGGATTTGGAGGGAATAATGTCTTTTGTATGGCAGCCTGACACTGTGCATCAGCTGCACTTGAGGGACTGGAAAAACATGTACAAAGAAACCCTAAGCCGATACCCATTTGGATTTTAAATACATTCACTCCAGATGTGCTGTCACCCCTTTTGTGGTCATTTGCTTACAGGTATGGGGGAAATCGTGGTTGCCACATTCAAACAAACCCAGAAGAGTATTTTCAAAGTTTGTATGCCTGCCGATTTAAAAAATAAGCATTTCCTTCATGTTTATGGATGTTTGCACTGGAAGTGACTGCAGACTTATTTAGCCAGGGAATAAAAATGGCATCACTTGATTTATTTGAGCAGCCACTACAAAACAATGTGCATATTAAGGAATGTGAGTGATTACTTAAAATTAACATCCGATCTACAGAACAGTAGGATCATTAAGATGCAAAGTGTATCAAATAAACTTAACTAAGGAATGAATCCAAAAGGAGAGTGCGATCCTCCATCAATTATTGTAGAAATGGGAGAAAAGACTGCATTAATTGTAGAAATTATTCATCCTTTTATTTGCTCAGTTGTGCTGAACAGCAGTAATAGCTTTCTGTCTCAGGGAGGGAAGAATGATGACAAAGAAATTATGGTTATTATCCTTACAAAGTAAATAAAACTGGAGAATAAAGGGGAAAGTCCGGGAGCATTTCTAAGTTCATTGGGGAGGTCTTGTTGTCCATTGGGTTTTCTTCTCTCTGCCCTTCTACACAGCACTGGTGAGCCTGTCTCATGGACAAAGCTTTTGAATCCCAGAGTGGTTTGTGTTGGAAAGGACCTTGAAGCCCATCCAGTTCCAACCCCTGCCATGGGCAGGGACACCTCACACCAGACCAGGTTGCTCCAAGCCCCTGTGTCCAACCCGGCCTTGAACCCTGCCAGGGATGGGGCAGCCACAGCTTCTCTGGGCACCCTGTGCCAGCGCCTCAGCACCCTCACAGGGAAGAACTTCTCCCTTATACCCAACCTGAACTTCCCCTGTTTCAGTTTGAACCCATCACCTCTTGTCCTGTCGCTACAGTCCCTGATGAAAAGTCCCTCTCCAGCACCCTTGTAGCCCCCTTCAGATGCTGAAAGCTGCTCTGAGGTCTTACCTTGACTTGGGACAGTGCTGCCCTGTCTTTTCCCTTGTTTGCTTTCTCACATCACCTTTAGAGCTTATTGCCATAAGTCTGCAGTCTTGGCAAAGTGGGGCACCTGAAAACTGCATGGCCCAAGCAACAGAAGCCAAGGAGCTTTCAGACTGTTGGAAATCTTTGAAACCCCCTAGCAGACACAGCGACCCCACATTAGTTCTCGTTCTTGCTCCAAAGCATGTGAACAGCAGAGCTTCTGGGGGAAAGAAATGCTCGCCATATTTTTTTAAGGTGATAAAGGGCTGAGTTTACTGAATCAGATAAATCAATGCACTCAAACAATTCAGGTTGGAGTAAATTGCTGGTATGAAAAATTTCAGCATAAAGTATATGGTAACAAACAATTAAAAGCGATTTCAGAGAGGGAAGCAACAGACAATCTTATCCAGAGGTGCCATTCCCAATCTAATGCCATTAAATGCCATTCAGGAAATTATGGGCACCTCCTGGGGTACAGCTGTGTTTCCTTGAATGACGGTGATGACGATGGTGATTTCCTTGCTGTAAAGTTGTATTTTCAGATATTCAGCTTGGACTTTCATTAAAGAAACATTATTCCTCCATGCAATATGTATGCCCTTGCAGATCCAGCATTAATTCATTCTATCTGTATAAGACTTCTGACTTCTGCAAAGGAACGTTTGTCCCAGTGAGCTGTTGAACACTAATGATTTCTTCTACTTGGAGCTGCTGTTTGGTGAGAAACGAGGAACTGGTTTTCCATTTAGCATAGCCTCCCTCCAAAATGAACCAGCCATCGCTTTATGTAACTTACCACTGCTGAAATAACCCGAGGGGCACTCAGCCTCCACACAGTGAACAGAGCAATCAGTCTGAATCACACCAACAGTCTCTGTGACCCTCCAGGAAAGCTGCTGGCCTCACCGGTTGCCTGGGGACACTGGGTAAGGATTCACTGCAGGATCAGGAGGTATAAAAGGATGCTCTAAGCTGCGACATCTTGCGTAGCTCACAGAACAAGCCATCTGACAGCACAGAGATCTTCAGTAATATTTCAGGAGGCAATTACCATCTGTGTACTGAATGCTTCCAAGTGGCTAAGCCGTAGGAACACTCACTAGGATTTTCAGCTGGGTTTGCTTCCCAGCTCAAAGCTAGGGAGTTTTTACTCCCTGCCAGTAAAGGAGGGGACAGCAAAGGTGTCTCACCTCCTTGTTTGCCCCCACCAGAAGTCCCTCCTGTACTGATGTGAACATACCTGGCTAACTCATTGTTCTCCCTGGGGACTCAAGGATGCCTGCTGCTCTTAGTACACAACCTGGTAGAGATGCAGTGCCCTACAGTATATGTTCTCTCTCCTCCTATTTTATGTACAGCTTTGCCTTGCACCTGAGTTTTGGTCTTTCAAGTACAAACTTGGGGATTCGTGAATGTACCCTCTCTGTGGCAGTATGTATTATGAAGTTAGTATCCAAAAGAGCAGCGGATGATCTATGGACACAAAAATAGGGCTTAGGCTTGCCCCAGGACTGCATGTTCTCAGTATGAACAGGTTCTACAGGAAGTTTCTGCTGATGTGCACCCTTTCAGCATCCAGGATATCCGTCTTCTGGGAGGAGTTCAGTTCTTCTGAAACACAGCTCCATCCCCCAGAGGGTAAAGCAATCTCTTCTCCAGCTGCTTTTGAGAACAAGAGGCATACTGAAGTCAATAGCTCCAACGGAAGGTACAATTTCTCACACAATCTCTGTTGCCACAGCATCAGACAACCAACCCCACACCCTCAGTTTTCAGTGTCTTGCATCACTGATGAAAAAGGTGTTGCTGTTTTTCCTTGTTAAGCATTTGGCAACTGAGGCACACAAAGGCTAAGATTACATCTGCATGAAGCAATGCAGCTCTCAACCAGCAGGATCTAAGATCTAAGGCTCTAAAGAGGGTGACACAAAACCAGGACAGCCCAGTAAGTTCTCTACCTAGTTAACTTACCCCACCGGAGAGCTTGGGGAAGCAGAGCTATAGAGGGGCATGGTGATGATGGGTGGGAAGTGATGGGAAGATGTCTTATTACTGCCAAGTCTAAGGACTGACTGCTCAACTCCCATTCTTAAGCAGGCTGTTAAGTATCCTGCATTGTTCCTACAAACCCGAGTTAGGATGCACGCCATGGATTCCTAGAGAACCAAATTCAAATGTAGATGACAGCTTCCTAGCTTAGTGCCCTGAAACCTGCACAAATCATCACAGCAGTGTTAGGAGCCACTTGAACAATCAAAGTGTGAATGCAACATCATCAGAGCATCATGTCCAGCTCTCCAAAGCTTTGGTGACAACTGGATGTAACTGCACACTTTTCAGTTGAAACCAAATGTTAACACTTCACATTATCCTGTTGGGCAGAATCTCACTTTTTGGATACATTCTCCATAACTTAAAATAGCTTCAGCAAATGATCATTTCTTCCTCATTCAACATTCCAGGAAAGTCTCGGCAGTCTTACATGTGGAATAAGAACTTTAGCTTCAGTTTTCCTGGACCATCTGCTACAGCTGCACCTACAACATCACCAAAAAGTCTCGTTAAAGCCTACAATGGTCTTTAATCACTGACCATTGGTGATTAGTGCACAGGGACCACGCTTGTCCACCTTAGACGACAAATATTTTGCCAGAGTGGGACTGCGTATGACTGGCAACAGAAATCCCTGCTTGGGAGCTTTATAAATCCATGATGAAAGGACTGTCAGTGTCAGGCACATTTGGTGTCTGAATCAATTGGCTCATTTCAGTACCTAACACAACTCATTTAAAGGCAGAATATTATGCAGAAGGCACCTGATTCACTTTCCTAATGAAGCTGCAGTGCAGCTCAAGGGGGAAACCTCACTGGCTCAAGCTCTTTTCAACTTCACTATGTTTGCACACCTAACAGTGCAGGCACATCACTAATAGCTCCCTTACAGAAAGGACCCATTACATACACACCAGAGTGAGAGCCACGGGGAAGTGCTGGTCTCCCCATGGATTCCCTTATGTGACTCATGCTGTCTCTGCTAAGCATCCATATAGGCATTTGTGTTATTTGGTAGCGCTGTCCTATTCTACAAGTTGTTTACCACACTTACTATTTATACCTTTTATCAGAGCTTGAATATCTGTACCAGAGATGTCTGTACAAAGTGACAAAGGATATGTATGAGATAAATAACCAATCCTTACCCACTGAGGAATGTTCCTGCTCTTAAGCTGGTTTGTTATGATTTCACTTAGCGACAGATAAAGATGATGGAATATGACTTCTCCCTGACAAGAACTTGGGTTTCTTCCCAGAGGCTCAGAAGTGCCCAAGCCTCTAGACTGTCCCCACTGTCTCCTCTGCTTGTCTGTGTGATATATGATGAGCATTCCCTTCCTACGCAAGCAGGTTATTCCTTTCAGGCCACAATGTCTCACGTGGTAATGCTTTACGCTGAACCACCCCTGGCCACCATTTGGGAGCAGATGGACACAATCCAGCCACTTTGGCTTGCGGATAACATTTTTTCTTCCCCTGCATTTTGCATAACAGCCCCTCATGAAGTCCTGCTTCTGTTTCTTTTCCTGGGTAAACTCCCTTTAAAATGCAAGCAAGAAGAAAACAACTTCATACCAGACACAAACACAATGTCAACCTCTCCCCGTTGCGGCTGTAACAGCGCCGCGTTCTTCACACCCAGTTTCACAGGAAAACAACTCCAAGATAACTGTTTCTGGAAGCAAATCCCACTCTTCACCACAGGTGAATGAGTAACCTGTATGCAAGGAGCAGTGGCCAGGGGCAGGGTCCTCACCGCCTGCTTTGCTCAGGGTGCAGCTTTCCACATCCCCTCTCTACTTTGCTGCTCCATCCAACCCCACCTGTGAAGACTCAGGTAAAGACTTCAGGGCAACACTTTGCACATGTCACTTGCTCAAAGCCCTGCTGAATCTCACTCATATTCTATCACTAACCAGGATCTGTCTTCAAGGGCTGTAAGCAGCCCCTGTGCTTCCTAGAATCCATCTAAACACCCGGGAGAACTTGGAAAGAACGGAGGTTTTGGCCGAAATGATGTGCTGCATGACTTCAGTCTATGGAAGACTGATCTGTGGACTCCAGAATATTCGGATTGTTATTATAGCTGGGCCTGTTTCTTTCCTCTTTCATGATGATCAATAATGTATCTATTATGACAGGTCATGAAGAGCTGTAATGATTGGTTAGCACCATATGTATCTTCACTAACCAATGCAGTAAGTAGCTCCGAAATAAAGCAAATGGGTGTTTTTCAGCACAGATACACTTCAAGTCAGGAAACTCTAATTTCAAGAACAGCCTTAAGCAAGTCCCTAACTTTAAAGCAGCAGGATTTAAATACATGCAAATAATTCCATTTTATTGTAGGAAATTCTGTTCTATCCTGCAGAGACAGACTTAATCCTGTGTCCAGAGGGTTTAGTGGACTAGAGCCAGTGTCAGTACGACACTGATCACGCTGACTACAAAATTATCTAAGTATATATCTACATTTATCAGAAGGGTTCTGACTTCATTGCACCTTGGCATTTATGTTTGCTCCTTTCCCCTGCTCCTCCCAAGTCACTTCCACCAAGAAGTGGGGGGCGATGCTGGGGCAGACTTACCCTGTGGAACCACTTAGGTAGAAGAGTTTCCTGAGTAGAAAAATTGCTTGAAGAAGTTATCAAAGGAATAGAAATGTGCTCATATGGCTCACACTTTCACAATACAACATGTGGGGCTTCATGCCTGGCAGGCAACAAAAATCCCTCTTCCTTCCATATTGAGTCAGTTATGAGAGTCCAACTCCTTCTCCTCCATGCAGTGGCCACAAACAGCAGAGAGGTGTCTCATCCCAAAAAAGTCATGTGCTGTATTACTATAGCTGGATATTCCTGCTAGGATTGAAGCAGAGGTAAGAGTAAGTTCAGTTCTCTTGAACAGAGACAAAGGAAAATAGAAAGTTCTTTGGTCTTTCCTTAGTATTAACCGGGTTGGTCTTAATTAGTTTGCTGGCACAATGCAACTACTGTACAAGGGGAATAGACCTCTTTCCTGAAGCATGGTGAGTGAAACCAGCTTAAACAACAAATATGCTATTACACATTTCCAGGCCTGCCTCAGGAGGCAGCTCAATCTCTGTATTCCAGTAATAAGCTTCAGATAGTGAAAAACATACCCATGGGATTTGCTAGGGCTGACAAATGCATATTTCCTATGCTTCTGGAAGACTGCTTACCATTTCCCTCACTCAGCTCACACTGAGCTGAGCTTCCAGCATGGGGAAGCAGATGCTGCACATCATAAGCGGTTTAGAGCACCTCCCACATGAAGACAGGCTGAGAACATTGGGGCTGTTCAGCCTGGAGAAGAGAAGCTGCATGGAGACCTCAGAGCAGCTTCCAGTG
>JAOEHY010009218.1:0-14304 GCA_025447955.1 Psilopsiagon aurifrons
CCCCCCCCCCCCCCCCCCCCCCCCCCCCCCCCCCCCCCCCCCCCCCCCCCCGCGACAGGAGAAGTCAGGTACGGTCACACACAGTCAAAAACATCGAATTAAAAGTGTCAGTGTTTTCTGCAAATGGAAGTTGCCAGGTTTTGACAGTTCTTACTAAGCCAGATGTACAAAATCTGGCATAATAGCTTTGGTATTTTTGGTAGTACTTCTGCCTGCTGAGAAAGAACCAGGGAAGCATAATTTAACGCACTGTTTCAAAGCAGTATTTGGACTCTTTGTCTGTGCATTATAATAGAAGATCTCTTGCCACTGAACTTCTGGATGCATTCCCATCTTTATGAATATACCTGTTATTTTGGATGTGGTTAGATTCTGTCCTTCATGTTTACTATCCATTAATTGCAACAAATGATTTTGATGTATTCAGATCTTCTGAACATATTGCTTACAGTTAAAAAAGACTGATTAAAAAAAATCCCTATTTTTAGTAGTTAAAATTCAATCTGATCTTTGGTGATATAACTGTCTCATATAGCCAATATATTAATCTCTTAAAAATGGGTGTTTCTCAAACAGCTTTTTTTTTGATAGTTTGATAAGGATTTGAATAATCAAGGCATGGAAAGTATGGTGCTGCCCGGCATTCAGACTAAAATCTTATGTGGTCTTAAAATGAAGTAGTCTCTTATGCACAAGATACTGAATCTTTTATCAAAATCTGCATGCATGAATCATTCCCGGTAACACAAGTTAACGTACTTGGTTGCTACTCAAAGAAAATAACCTCATTCCAGCAAATGTTTCTAATCAAGGAGAAGGAGTCTGGTATGATGCTGCAGAATTGTTTGCTTGTGTTGTGCAAAGAATATGTGTAACTGTGTCTTGTTGGGAGTCAGTAGGATTCTGTAGTAAACCCTACAAAGCACGTCTTGAGAGAACTCGAGCACAGCAGTTCCTGCTGTATGCTGTTCTCTGCAAGAAAATGGCAAGTGTGGTGTTGAGGAAGACAGCTTGGTGCCCTTTACCGGGATAAAACGTGCCTAAAACCGGCAGAACTGAATTTGGGGATTGTCAGATACTGGTTATGCTAGTAGAAATGCCTTTAACTTCTGATGTTTTGACTAAGAACTCTCATAAGTAGATTTCCCTGGAGAGATATATTTCATAGCAGTCCTCAAGAGGCGATGTAATTTGCCATGCTTGCCATCTAGCAGGAATGTCAGTCTGTTTGAAGGCAGGAAAGCTCTGCAGAGGGATCTGGACAAGGTGGATCAATGGGCCAAGGCCAATTGTATGAAGTTCAACAAGGCTCAGTGCTGGGTCCTGCACTTGGTCCCATGCGGTGCCACAGGCTTGGGGAGGAGTGGCTGAAAAGCCACCTTGAATTCTGTGTTCAGTCTTGGGTCCCTCACTTCAGTAAAGACACTGAGGTGCTGAAGTGTGTCCAGGAAATGAGAATGAAGCTGGTGAAGGGTCTGGAGCACAAGTCTGATGAGGAACAGCTGCAGCAGCGGGGGTTATTTAACCTGGAGGAAAGAAGCCTCAGGGGAGACCTTCTGTCTTTCTGCAGCTACATGAAAGGAGGTTGTAGTGAGCTGGGGTCAGTATCTCCTCCCAAATAACAAGTGATAGCACAAAAGGAAACACAAGGGAAGGTTTACATTGGATATTAGGAACAATTTCTTCTCTAAAGGGTTGTCAAATGCATAGGCAGTGGTGGAGTCACCATCCCTGGAGTTATGTAAAAATGTGTAGATATGGCACCTAAAGGACATGGTTTAGCGCTGGACTTGGCAGTGCTTGGTTAATGATTGGACTTGATGATTTTAAAGGCCTTTTTCAACTGAAATGGTTCTGTTCTATTCTAAAGAGCATGTTTCCAAAGCTGTATAGAAGTGGAAGTCCTAAGTATAAGCCAGTATATTTTTCTTAAAAGGTCCCATTAACCCTGTGGCCTCCCCAAAACATCCTCTGGTTCTGAGATACATTATCTTAGACTTTGAAAAGTAATATGGTTACATATGGATAGATGCCCTTGACATCAGTCCTACAGAGTAATTAGGTCCATGACCAGTAAAATCCTCACAGGCTAAAGAAAAAAAAAAAAATAAAAAGTACCTGAAGTAATTCAAATCGATTATTTTAATATGAATTTTAATGAGGTTTATTTAAAAGCATTTCAGCCTTTATTTTCATGTGTGTCCAGCTATGTTATTTACTGTTTGTTATGCAATGTTTTTTTGATTGCATCTGTTTTACAGGGTTGTACCCTAAATTACTTCTTCCTAGTGGAGCTACAGTAGATGAGGCAGCCAGTGTATCCATATCAGGTGCATCCTGGCTAAACCAGCCAAATTTGCAGGTCATTCAGAGAAACAAAATCAGTACTAAAGAAACTGGATGGGGAAAGAGAGCAATAACTCAGTCTGTATTTTAGGCATATCTGTAGGCTAAAGAGATATGACAGCTGCATATCACTTCACATGCTTCCTAGAAAATGCTATGGTCATGTCTGTCGTGGTTAATAGATGCAATTGAGTTTCATTGCAGCGTTCTCATAATCATTAAAGTTTTGTCAGGGGACTGGTTTTTGGTTGGATGGTGCTTCTGTATTTTTATGTTGTTCCAAACCCCACTATGCTGGTTTAGTGTACATTGAATGTGTGACTCCTGCAGTCTAAGTGCTGAATAAATATTGCATGTAAATACGTATCAGGAAATAGGAAGAGCAGGCTCACTTGAGGCCAAGAACACAGCAAAGACCCTGGCATGTGAAGATGGGCTGAAACAGAAACACCAGAGTTAAGAGGGGGAAGAGCAGGTGAAGTGATTGATACCTGTTGAAGGAAGTAGAACTTACATCTTGAGATGCATTTGGGGTTCTTAGAAGCTTATTGTTAGAAGTTTATTGTACAATTTGTTTCAGGTACTGAAGGACTCCTTAGTCTCCATTTTCATCATATTGTAGAATCCCAGACTGGTTTGTGTTGGAAGGGACCTTAAAGCTCAACCAGCTCCAACCCCCTGCCACAGGCAAGGACACTTTCCACTAGAGCAGGTTGCTCCAAGCCCTGTTCAACCTGGTGTTGAACACTGCCAGAGATGGGGCGGCCACAGCTCCTCTGGGCACCCTGTGCCAGCGCCTCAGCACCCTCACAGGGAAGAGCTTCTGCCTAAGGGCTCATCTTAATCTCCCTACAGTCAGCTTAAAGCCATTCCCCATTGTCCTGTCACTACCTGTTCCTGTAAAGCAGTTGATTGAAACCTTTTTGTAAAATAGAACTGTGATTAATAATTTAGATGTGTACTTATAGGTATCACCTCTTTGCATGAGAAGATATTCCAAAGCTCTGCATGCCATTTGAAACCAATCCAGGCCTTTTCATGTACATGGTCTTGGCTTTTTCCTTTTTTTTGGCTATTTTGAGGTATGTAGACCAGAAGACCCTCTAATTAGTTTTAAAACATACATAAGTTGCCTATCAGATAACTCTTTTCCAGTTATTCTTTTTAATAATATTTTCTGGAGAAAACAGTATAGCTGCAACATTCATTTCTACAATGGAAAAACAACCTCTGAGAAGCAAACCAAGCAAATCATAATGGACTATTAGTCAGATCATTCACCAGATGAGACATTTTGTATCATGCAAATTTAGGACTGCAGCCTATATAAATTACATGATTATAATACAGCTATTGTTCATTTTTCAAATGTGCAGGCAACATGAATAAAATGTAAAAGCATTATGCACCTTTTTCTAATGCTTTGAAATGGTGTTACTTTTCTTTCTTCTTTTCATCTGGACTTCGGGCAGCGATGCCTGTTTGGACAGGTACATGCTCTCAGAGCAGTCTCATTTGTCTTCATCACTTGGTCCGTGAAACATGCAATTTATGATTATCTGTTGGATTCATGCTAAGAATGTAACCTGTTACAGAGTTTTCTTTTATTTTAACATAATTCTCATTTTGGAGAAGATTAATCTAGAAATTTAATTTTAAATTAAAGAATAATTGTCAGAATCACAGTTAAAGGCAGTTGGTTTTTTTATGGCCAGTAGATGTCAGAGAAACGGGAACACCTAGAATTGGGTATATCTAAAGCTAATTGTTTGAATTTGGGGGTTTTTTTAGAAGTATTTATTTATGCAAGCAGGCTACTTTTGAAAATGAGCTGAAGAAAGCATGTACAAACACAGGTTCATGATGGCTTGAGCACAAGGCAACAGATCATTTAGATGGCAATAGCAAATAACCGTGCTCTGATAACCCCTTACCCATCTCAGTACATGCTGCTGAGCCACACTTGTTCTTTGGAAGGTCACAGAATCATGATTCCTCTTTGACTTTAATCGCTCCAGTAGAATAGGCTTTGTCTCAGCTGTTTGCCTTCATGAGGATTGAGCCATAGTATTTGAAAATAAACATTTTGGGCCACTGTTGAGTTTCCTGTGTGCCAGGGGATTTGCAGTTCTGAACCTGGTTAGCCGATGGAGGGTGTGTTAGGTTAGACTCTGTGAAAGGTGCAGTAGATTCCATTAGCAACTCCAATGGCATTTTTCTCTCTCTTGAGCACTCAGGTTTGCAATCCTGACTTTCCCAAGAGCATTTTTTCCCTCTGTATGTGTGTAAATATATCTTTATGTATTTTTATAAAAGATTTTTTTTTTTTTTTTAAAGAATGCTTATTGAGTTATCTGACCAGGTTTGAATTGTGAATAGTTTAGTGGAGGTTAATTTAAACATTAATTTATAGTCAATGTACATAAACTATCATGAATTATTAAGCAGAAAGTTGGATAGCAGCAATGGCATGTCTGTCAAGTCTACCATTTGTGTGTCATTTTCCTTGAAAGAAATGAGGTTATAAAGAGGAGCATTTCTCCTATGCTGGCTTCAGTGCTCTCATCTGAACATACTTTTAGGGCTGCGAAGGGGAGCGCTTAAGGCACATGTGTTGTGTTCCAGTATTGCAGCTGCTGTTGGATGTATATTTGTGCAAGGCTGTATTTGCGCAGGATGTTTTCCAAGGTAGCTCTGGGACTCCTCTGTCTGCAAAGGCTGAAATTTTTTTTCATGCAAACCTTTTGACATGTTTTCTAAGGAAGAACGCATAAAAAATAGAGCAATAAACAGTTGTGCAGTTATTTGTAATGGTTTGAAAGACTGAAAAAATGGCTTTGTGAGAAGAGAGTAATTTTCTTAAAGAAGGGTATTTTAAAAGATTTTGGCAATTTCTTCTCCTATTTGAGTCCTTGTCCTCCCACTCTGTGACAGAGTTCTGAAGCAATGTTCAGCATTTTCTTCCTCTGCTTAGTCTCAATGAGCAGTGGTGGGGTTTTGGTATGTGGTTTTGGGGTTTTGTTTTTACTCACTTTGCAATTCCTGTTCAGCTTGGGCTGATACCATTAAAGCTGGTGGAGGAGGAAGCAGGTAATGCAGTGTGTTCTATTGGGAGGTCTGATCATACTGATCAACCATATCCTCAGTGAAGAGGTGAAAGGCCAATTGGGCAAACTTTAAGGATGAGTGAACCTGTCTGGAGCACAAGGAGTGCAGAAATCTTCTACCTTGAAACCAGATCTAAAGGACCTGTTCTGCTTAAATTAACTTTCTGAAACTCCATCTGGATTTCACCTATTGACAATCATATTGTCATGGTCCAACTCATGTGAGAAGCATTAAGAACATTTCAATAGTAGTTCTTTTTCTATTGTATCTTTTATCTGTGGTTTATTTCCCGTGTGTTAGATGGTAGCTGACATGACTGAACTGTTACTTCATATGAACACACACCTAGACAAGTTGTTTTACAAACTGCCATTTCTGAAATTGGACTACCTACAGATCTTGTGCTGTGCCCCTAAATTCTTATGCTATAGCGTCCACATTCCTTCCCCTGTAATTAACCTTTTGCATTTGATCTCTGTCTCTAGACCACCCTCACGATATCCATATCTTACTGTGGTAGGTGCACTACTGCTTTTCCCTTCTCAATTCCCTGCCTCCCTTCCAATTCCTCAGTTAAGCCCCGCACAGCCCCTTGCTCACTCCCCCGTGGTGGGATTGGACAGAGAATCAGAAGGATAGAAGTGAAAACTCCTGGGTTGCAATGGAGACAGTTTAATTGGTAGAGCATAAGTTACTGCACAGGGACAGCAAAGTAAGGAATTAATTCATCACTTTCCATGGGCGGGCATGTGTTCAGCCATCCCCTGGAAAGCAGGGCTCCATCATACATAACAGTGACATAACTGGGAAGGCAAACACCATCACTCCCAATGTCCCCCACTTGCTGCTGCTTCTCCCAACACTGTATGCTGAGCATGATGTCCTGTGGTGTACCTTTCTGCCATCCAGTTTGCTGTAGCTGCCAAATGAATTCCAAATTTGTCAGGGGAGCTGGGAATGGGCAGCAGTACAAAAGGCTTGTTTCCTGGGGAGAGCATGTTGAACCCCAAGGAAAAGCGTTTTGATAAAGCTGTGGAGAAGGAAACTTGTTTTGTGAGCGTAACCTCTAATTTTGCCAATGTATTTATAGTGCAAACTGCAAGAAAGCCCAGCGTCTTCTACCAGAATATGTCAGTACTGTACTTCAGAAGATCTATTTGTATTATTACAGACATACTTCATTGTGGTGTGTTAAATGCCAAAGTCTGTAATGCTTCCAGGTACCTATTTATACCATGTATGTTATAATTCACCTGTTAAAAATGGGAAATATCCCCAATTATGCTGGGTATACCAGGCCAAAAATGTGTTGTTTTAATTGTGCAATTACTCCTGTTACAGTATGAGTGAATAAAATAATTATTTATGAAATATTTTTGCAGCAGATGATCAGAGTGTTTTATTGTTCAATACCAATCATTGGATTAGGAAAATGGATTACAACTGTGAGTAATTCTTAAAGCCCATGAATGACATTATTCCTGCAATTGTCTTCCTGATGTCATTAATCTTAAGCATTCTGAGAAATAACTGACTCCGTAGACTTGCCTTTACCTGATATTTTGTGCTGAATTTACTGTGTTTATTAGCATACATGTGAGGTGTAACTGGAAAGCACTTGAATGAATATGCTTGGTTTCAAGCAAGTCGTACGGACGATAGAATTGGTGGACTTCAGCAGATGACCCGTGTGCTTAGACCTGTGTTTATATGGTCCTATTCATCGAGTGAAGGAAGAGTGCACTTATGATAGCGTGAAAAATGAGGAGATTGTGTGTTTAAATAAGAGTATTACTTAATATTTAATACAATCCTTATCTTAGGTTTTAGTGCTGACGGTACTACCTCTCAAGGTTTTGCCTGAAGCAGTCTCTTAATCGGTGGAGGTTCAGCTCTGAACTCAGGGTGCAGCCGCTGTTATGAAGCCTTTGAATTGAGTCTCAGTGCCAGCCACTGGAGTGCTCTGTGCTTTTCCAGTGAACCTGTGGAGAGTTCACTCTGGATCTAGGACAGGAAAATTTGCTTGTTTGGATTTTATCTTTCTAAAATAGCAAGTATGTCAGCAATAAGCTAAGAGTGAGATGTGCTCTTCTCCCCACCAGCCTAGAAGGTGGGGACTTTATTTTCTTGTGTTCTGAAATGATGAATTGTAACTTCAGTATTGGTCCAAGTGAAAAACCAGTCATGTTAGGCATAAGTTCTCTAGCTGGGTGTCTGTTTTAAGGCACGTGGTAAAAAACATGCCGTGTGGCGAGGGACAGAAAAAAAGCCTTAAGACTGTAGTTGGTAATTAAGCTCATGAACAATGACAATTTGGGGGAGCTGTTTTAAGGGGTGGGTGATCTGCAGTACCATCAAACGTGGTATATTCTTAGAATTCTCTTTACACACTTGTCTAGTTTGGTGTATTTTCCATTCAGAGTGGTACAGTGCTGCCAGTCGGCCTTTAGGGGCTGGTGTTTGTAGCTGCAGTAGGTAACTGGACCGCCGTGCATGTCCTGCTTCGAGGCCCACTTGGTATCACTGCATTGGTTTGTGGGTGGGTTGGGTTCCAGTGTCTCTCAGGGTACAGTCAGACATGGGGAGCTTGGCTTAGAAGGAAGCCTCTGGTTTTCTGTGGGCTTAACACCTCCCTTGACTTTGTCAGAGGAAGGCTGCAACTTTGTGTAGCTGCCAGGTAGCAGAAAAACGAGCTGTCAGTGTGCTTGCACCAACCTCTTCTCTGAAACCGGCTGCTCTACCAGCTACATCGCACCCACAGATGCCACAATTACGAAGAGAAAATAAGCAGTATGAATGACGCCGAGGAGCACAAAACCCTGTGTCATCAGGGCTACTGCAGCCTTTTCAGGAAATTCATTCTGGACTGCTGTGAAGCAGGTCATGGTGATTCAAGGCAGAAATGGCATTTGACAGCAACCTAAGAAGCTCAGAAGATGATGGGCTTGAGGACCCCAGTTTTCCCAGAGATAGGGAGTAAAAGGGTCCCTGTTGAGATCAGCGCTTCAGAAACAGATGCCTCCTATTTACCTTGTCTAATCCCTTGGTTCCGGCCTCTTAACAGCAGCTGTATAGCGGACACCAAAATTAATCACTCTTTTGCTTTGGGGTTTTCCAGACATTTTTCTTGAGAGACTTTGTCCTAAGAAAAAAACCCAAACCCCATCCCCATCTGTAGGCTTCCATTTCTGTCTCCTGGAGTTTGCTTTTGGCCTATAATAATTTCTAGTCTCTGTTGCCCTACTAGTCAGATATTCTTCTTTGTGCAGCTGTGTAGGAAGAATGGGAAAGAGCCTTTGAATAACTCCAGATCGGTGTGCAAACCTAAATGAAGGACAATATGCTCTTCCTGATCCTCTGTTTTGTGCAAGATCTGCACCAAAATCAGCATAGGGTGAGAAATGGATGTCCTGCTTGTGATTATTGATTTCTTCAGTAACATTGTTCTATTTGTACCCCTGTTTGCAGTGTTTGAAAGGTTTAATCCCCTGACAGACTGGTGTATTATTTTTCTTCCTAAATGGCTAGCTTCTCTTCCCAGCGTCTCTTTTGGGGTTTGCCCTCAAGTCAGAACTTGCTGCTTCCAAATTTCAGCCTGGATTACCTGGTGGTAATGGAATTAATAACAACAGTATTTAAAAAAACCCATTAGATCTTTTGTGTGATGATTTATGAAAGAGACTATAGAGTGAACTCCAGACAGATTTTCTGTATAGAAAGGTTCTGAACTGGACAGATGAGATTTTATTGGGGTGCCATCAGACTGGGGTTAAATTGTGTGCTTTTCTGATTGGCAATCCGAAGTTAATGTAGCAGGAAGATAGTGAAAAGAAGTGAAGTGGTGACCTGTCCTCTCATCAAAAGCTGTTGAATTGCTGAGAGTAATTTTTAAGGTATTCAGAAACCTTTTTAAAGCATTCAGAAATAAAACTGCCTGGTCAGTGGGATCAGATTTGGAATTAGTGACTTCTCCCTCTGTTGTCTTTGTGAGCTTCTTGGCAGAATAGTTTTGCAAAGATTGGCACAGTTCATGAGGGTTTATGGAGGTTTCGGTCTTTAGAATTGTTTTCTCCTGAGTGATTTCTGTTATCTTAAATGATTTCTAGAGATGCTTCAAGTGAGGGATTCCTGACAGAGGAGTGGCAGCTAGTGTAACTTTTGACTGTAGTTACTTCTCTGCTCTATATCTATAATGGCACATTCGAGTTGGTGTGTTTTGTTTCTTCTGGGTTCTAAATGTAATAATCTTGTTTTAGCCATGACTTTGCACTTCAATTTTTCCAAAATTCATTTATAACTCTGTTTGTTGGCTTTTTTTTTTTTTTTTTTTGTTTTCTGAGCAGTATGAATATCTTCTCACAGAATTGATACAGGAAATGGAATCCCAGACTGGTTTGGGTTGCAAGGGATCTTAAAGCTCATCCAGCTCCAATCCCCTTCCACTGGAGCAGTTGCTCCGCGTCCTGTCCAACCTGGCCTTGAGCACTGCCAGGGGAAGGGGCAGCCACAGCTTCTCAGGGCACCCTGTGCCAGCGCCTCAGCACCTTCACAGGGAAGAGCTTCTGCCTGAGATCTCATCTCCATTTCCCTCTGTCAGTTTAAATCTGCTCCTTCTCCTATTGCTTACAGGACTTGGTAAAAATTCTCTCTTTCCTATCAGCCCCCTTTATAGATTGAAAGACCACACTAAGGTCTTCCTGGTGCCAGAGTGTGCTACTTATTTGAAATGCAGAAGCATCATTCACAGGGGAAAACCTCACTTTTAATTTAAAAAGTGGATACAGCCCCCACAACGGTTCAGGGGTGTACGGGCATCATGATAGTTTTGCATACTGTACTGATCCATATGCGCCATGTGGACATTATTGTGTGAAAGAGAAGCCTATTGAATCTACTTGATTATTCTTTCAGTATCTACCTTTCTGAGTATTGGCAACGGTTCCTTGAAGTTATTGTGTCTATGGTTACGACTTCCTTGGAACAATAAAACAGTGACTGAACGTCTTTTCCAGCCAGAAACAAGATATATTATTGTGCTTTCATTTTCCTCTTACTAAGGCTGCTTCAAAGAAAGATACAAACTCAATACTATGTTAATTTTGCAAAAATAAAAATAAAAGCTATGTTTTATGTTTCTTCCTATTAAAATGATGGCAAACACATGGAATGTATGTCCCTTACATAAAGGAATTGAAATATCCATTTCCTAATAGAAAATACAAATGAAGCTCAAATGGGATGTGTGTTGTGACTTGGGGAAGGCCAGTTTTAGTCTTGTGTGCACTCAGGCATGGTAAGTCTTGATGTCCTAGCCCAGTTACATAAGGAATGTCTAAGCTGTTACGGATGCTTAGGACAATCTAAACTGGATAAACAGGATGTAGTAAACAGATTACAGCAAGGTTTATTGGTAATTTGTTTTGATGTGGGAAGTAAAGGAACCATTAAGTCATGTATAAAGAGGGTAAAATGAAGAGGTGCTGTGCAGCATTGAGCAGTTTTCAAGTTAATGGAGCAGTAAGTCCAGAGATTTCTTGAAGGAGAAGAAAATAAGTCAGCTTTGCATAAGTAAGATTGAGATAAACTGGGCTTTTGGTTTGGAAGGTATGTTTTCAGCTGGAGGGATTAAGTGGATTTGGCAGTCCCTTGAGCTTGACATTGATATTGTAATGAGCTTTAAATAGCTGATTCCCAAGCCTCCTGCTCCCTGTGCCCATGAGGTCAGCCCTAGGTCAAGCTGAATACCAGGGGGTTGGCTTCCTCAGAGCCTGGGGGACACGTCCCCAGGTGACACTGGGTCTCTTGGAAATCTGTCAGTTCATGGTGACTCACTTGAAGCGCTACTAACTGAAGAGGAAGCACAGATTACACCGTTACCATCTGTTAGAAGCCTGCTCCCTCATGGCTGAGGCTCTGGTGTGTGAAGATGTGGATCAGGTTAGCAGGCAAGCTGACAGAGCAGAAGAGGATGGTGAGATGATCTGCTTCTGCTTGATGTGAAAGGCAGGTGACCAGACTGATAAGTCCATGTGCCATTTCAATAACAACCCATTTTGCTGCTTTGAGGTAACAGTATTATTTCTTAACAGCAAATGCTGCAACTTTCTCCTTATGTATTTGCACCATTTCCTTCCGGAGCACCCAGAATAATTTTAGCTTCTTCAGTAAGAATGTGGTGGGTTTTGTTTGGGAAAAGCCAACTGACCACTTGAAAATATAGAAGCAGGACTGGACTGCTACCTGCAGTGCTTAAAAGGAGATTAAAACAATCATCATGCTTGTCATGCTTCAAGGGCATACAAGTCCTTAACATTTCTGCAGTGAGATCATTGTGTCTGGCGTGTTTGAAGATTCTCATGCAGAAGGGTGGGCAGAACCAACCAGAAAAGAGAAATACAATAGAAGTATTTAAAACCAAGCAACGTAAATGCAAAATCCTTTGAGCTAAGCACAAACCAGGCATTTGTATTGTGAAGCAAATCCAGCTCATTGCTATTATTCTGGAACAGTAATTCTGGAGTAGTAAATTCAGATCCTCTCCAATGTGATGATAAGAGAGGGCCTGGAAGTCACATGCTCCCAAGTTGCGGATCAGCAGTAACAGGGAGAGGTAACATCCAGGGAAATGCAAGAGTACCACAAGAAAATACCACTTCCTGGGATGCCTGTTTGTCAAAGAAATAATTATGACCTTATTTCTCATCAGCTGTCAGGAAATAGATTGGTTTTAAAATCTGAATTAGTATGTTACTTTTAACATCTGAGTGATCATTGCTGTAACCCATTCGTGACAGATAGAGATGAGAGGTGGGATAATAAAGTCCATAGGAAAATTTTTACTGCTGTGAGTAGCTTTGGAGTAGCTGGCTCTCAAATTTTCAATGCTTTAAATGACCCATAAGAAATACTTTCACAACTGTTCCATTGTTTAAGGAGAATTTTGTTCCAGTGCTGCAAAAAACCCAACCAAGCAAAAATTTACGCATTGAAGGGTTCTCTGAAGTTACAGGGGGACATCCTGGTATTTGCTGTGATTTTTAACTTCTAAATACTTGCTGAGACCAGTATGAAAGAAGTCAGTTTTAAAACCGGGAAAAGGACCTTTAAGTCAGTCCCCTTGGCGCAACTCTCTTGCCAACATGTCCAGTGAGCATCTTTGCTGTTTGTAGATCTCTCATAGAAACTGTGAAGTTCAAGATTTTATGTCATTTATGCAGAGCAGAATGAAGTTTATAACGCTAACTGCAAAGTTCCTAATATAATATGATAAAAACTAACTAAAAATAACAACAGGTAGTAAATAGTTACAGGTAATAAATAGAAACCTGCAACCAACCCTAACTATTCTAAGATAACTCCACCCGGCTGTGTGTTAGGATTGTGAAGAGGGTTCCTCCAGGCTCTTGTAAGAGAATTTACGTCAGTTTGCCTCTGTGGGGGTGATGCAGGCCTGTCTGAGCAGTCTTGAACAGCTTCTCGTATTGAGCTTGTGAGTCAAAGATGGGAATAGCTTTAGAAATGGGTTTTCCTTTTCAATATTGTCTTTTCCAATTTTTGTCCTTTCTGTGCATAAAATTATATATAAAACCTACAAATACAGTTAATTGGTGCTTGCAGAAGCTTTCCATATGAAAGTCACCCACTCATAATTTATAAATATATTTAAAGATATTTACGAATGTTTGATGCTTAAGGGTTCTTGGTGATGGTAAAAAGGCTCCTCCTTTGCAATATCACTTCCCATTGTACGTGTTGTAAGCCGAATGTATCCCTTCAGTTTTATGATGTGTTAAGGTCTTCTACAAATCATTTTCAGAAATGTAGAAAAATATAAGATGCTGTACAAGAAGGGAAGTGAGTTTTTGAGGACTGTCAGCTTATATTTTTATGATTTTTGTAAGTATTAAAGTTTTTCTACTGGAGACCAATTTTTTTAAGAGTTAAAATTAACATTGGGCAGCATTTCCTTTTCTATTTCTAAGTCATACTACGATGCTCATGCAAAATACTAATATAAATGTGGTATAAATTTAACCTGGGGGAATAAATAGGAGCGAAATGAATGATGATGATGAATTTTTTAGTCACTTGTATGGAATGGTTGGATTTATACTGATCTCCAATCTCAGGAAGAAATGATCATCTTGAGCATTTCTGAATTCCACCTGGTGAAGTGAAAATTAACTCAGTTGTTCAAAGTGCCCAGGCTGAAACCTTATTATGTACAGGGTTTGTCATTAAATTCAAACTGAGTAGCACTTGCTAGCAGAGGAGGTTGGTGGGATTTTTACAGATGCACAGTGGTTTCGTATTTTCATGTGTGTTTTTGTAGAGTCAGTCTGCAATGTGAAGAATGACCTTTTGTTATACTGTTTTACGCTTAGAAGAGGTAATTGCTTAGGTCTGTGTTAAGTATATATTGTGTAAGTTCTGCTGGATGAAGAGCATGGAAATTCTCAGGCTGGTAAGTGGCTTCTACTTGAGCAAATAAGTTGATGCAAGATAGGACATTGGTGAGGAATGCAAAATAGATCTTGCCTCCTCCTAATTTGTATTAATGTGCTGCTGGGGCAGAATATTTCCCCCGGCCCATTACCTATTTCTCAGGTCACTTCCTGAAAACAAGAAAAGTTTTCCAAAGTGGCTCTGGAGAAAGTATTCTGGAGTTTTGGCATTGGTGGCATAGTGCTGCCATGATGCAGTAGTGCTTGAATGACTGTACAGATCACTCCCAGATTTATGAAGTAATGAATGTATTGGTATGAAGATAGGCTGAGAAAGTCGGGGCTGTTCAGCCTGGAGAAGAGAAGGCTGCGTGGAGACCTCATAGCAGCCTTCCAGTATCTGAAG